>CAUYRT010004060.1:0-14977 GCA_963574885.1 Lepilemur ruficaudatus | reverse complement strand
TTTATTATTACCTGGGAAGCCCTTCCCCAGGTTAATTCCTCTTCCATTGAGGTTCTGCTTAAGTATCGCCTCTCAGTGAGGTCCTTCTTGAATCTCCCGTTAGTTCTATCTCAGTTCATGTTTGTTTCCTTTATAACGCTGTGGCTGTGATTGTGAGTATGTTGATACAACGTTTGGGCCCCTCGCTGTGCAGCACGCTCAGGCCCGAGCCCGGGAGCCCACATGCATCTTCTCACCCAACGCTCATGACAAGTGCGTGAAACATTTATTATCATCCTCACAGCCACTCCAGAAAATAGGGACCCTTTTTTCCTTTTTCATTATAATTTTGAATTGTAATTTAGTCATATGTATGGTACATAAATGTAAAATTCCCAAAGGGTACGACCCACAGTGAAAGGTCTCCTTCCCACTCAGCCCCATGCCGACACCCAGTTTTCTCCTCTCGGAGGCGCCATTGTGACCAGGTTCTTGTAGCGCCTTCTAGAGCTATCTATAGGTAAACCTGCGAACAGGCCAAAATATTCCCTCCCCCCAACACTCGCCTTTTTAAGAGGCAAATTTAATATATTAATACTACACAGATGGTTCCATGACTCGTTTTCACTACCCATATATCTCAAAGCTTCTGTCCTCATCTCGGCAACATTGGAGCCAGCCGGTTTCCGACTCCCTGAAACCACCGCCCTGGAGCCACGCCGGGCCCTGCTTGCCGCTCCCATTATCGGCTGCTCCTTTGTAGACCCTTGCCGGTGGTGCCTCCTCTTCCCTTCGCTAAACGCGGTTGATCTGGGCTCACCTTGCCTTCTCTCCCTGCACCGTCTGCCCAAGCCACCTCTCTCCTCAGTGTTCCCCACGTTAGCAGGCAGCACCCGCTTTCACTCACGGGCTCGAGCCAGACCCGCACACTCGCCCAATCCCCAGTCCAGCCGAGTCCAAGGCCCTGGGACGTCTAACTCCGAGAGGGAACGCGATGCTCGACTCTCTGTACTGTCCCGCATCTCCGCTGCCGTCCTGTGAGCAGGTGGACTCCCGGGCAGACACCATTGTTAACCATTGCACTACCCTTCACCCGATCTCCACCAGCAGCCAGTGTGACCATCTGCCTACTGCCTGTAGGACAGAATCCAGATTCCTTCCCTAGCTTCCCTGCAGAATTCGGCTGCGAATTCCCTGCGCCTCTCTGCCCGGCCTCACTGGATGCCATTCTCCCCTTGCCTCAGCCTCACTGGCCTGCTCTGAGTGTCCTGAATGTGCAAGCTCTTTCTGGCCCCAGGGCCTTTGCATATGGGCTGTCTTTACCTGGGAAGCCCTTCCCCAGGTTAATTCCTTTTCCATTGAGGTTCTGCTTAAGTATCGCCTCTCAGTGAGGTCCTTCTTGACTCTCCCGTTAGTTCTATCTCAGTTCATGTTTGTTTCCTTTATAACGCTGTGGCTGTGATTGTGAGTATGTTGACATAACGTTTGGTTTTTTATTCTACCTTCCCCACGTGTAAACTCCGTGATGACAAGGACCATGTCTCTCTCATTTGCCATTGTACCCCTGGAGCATAGGACCCTGCCTGACACATAGTAGATCTTTCAATAAAGGTCCATTGACATCCCCATTTTACAGATGGAGAACTTGGAGGTTAGAGTGGCCAAATAACTTACCCAGGATCACATCACAAGTAGGTAGTAGAGCCAGGATTTGACATGAGGCAATCTGACTCTAGAGGTGGAGTTTATATAAGTTGTAATAGGGGGTGAATTGTCATTGTGCACATTCGGATTTTCCCTGCCTGCAGAGAAGGAATAGAGTCCCACACTCTCATTACAGTAGGAACCAGATCTCTGCAAAGACTCACTCTCCCTGTTAGTACATCTGATATGGAGATCAAGGAACTGGGGTGGTGTTCTTATAGAAATTTACTGCCTGTTTTAAAACCTGCTACTCTGCTATGAATAAGGGAGACTTTTTCAGGATTGTTGGTTAGTAGGAAAAAAAATTTAATTGGTCTAGCAAAATGTTAAGACTTTTTTTTTAATATATAAGGGGAGAGTTAGGAGGGGCTTTCAATTTCCTTTTTTTTTTCCCTTTTTTTTGAGGCCAGAGTCTCTTTTTGTCTCCCTGCGTAGAGCTATTGTAGCTCACAGCAGCCTCAAAACTCCTAGGCTCAAGTGATCTTCCTGCCTCAGCTTCCCGAGTAGCTGGACTACAGGTGCACACCATGAGACTGGCTATTTTTTTTTTTTTTTTTTAAGTATGGACAGGGTCTCACTCTTGCTCAGGCTGGTCTTGAACTCCTGACCTCAAGCAATCCTCCCATCTTGGCCTCCCAAAGTATTACAGGCATGAGCCACTGCAATGGCCACATTTTGAGCCTTTTAAATGTTCATCCCTTTCCTTTTTACTGATAAATTTCCACCTTTCTTAAGCAGTTTGACTACAGTAGGGAGCCCCTGAAGGTAAGGGAGCAGGGGCTGGGAAAACCTAGCTGTGCTTTAGAGCAATCCCTTCAGCCGCATCTGCAGGAAGGGTGAATTGTTGTGGCCATTTCTCTGGTGGGGGCGGCAGACCAGGGAGGCATTTCTCTCCCCAGCCCAGCAGACAGGAAGTGCATTGTGTGCTAGGAAGCACATGTTCTTCCTTCCTTTCCTCCCTGCGCCTATATGGAGAGTTTTCATAAGCATTATCCTCTCTCCATGAAGGGCCTGAAGACAGGGAGGAGGGCAGGGGAATATAGTGGTTCTTACACCTTTTTGTTGTTGTTGTTGTTTTTAACTTTTTTTGAAATGTGAGATACACACAGAACTGCACCTCTCATACATGTCCTGAATTAAATTATTGTTCAGCAAATATTTACTCCCCATGGGGAGGAACATATTCCCCCACGCCATCAGTGTTGGGCTTGGCCGTGTGACTTGTTTTGGCCATTGGAATGTGGGCAGCAGTCAAAGGACACTAGTTCCAAGCCAAAACCTGAAGGGACCTGTGTGTTTCCGTTTACCCCTCTTGGGCTCCTGCCTGTCACCCTCAGAGAACATGCCTCGGAGAGCTGCCAGCTAAAGGAGGATGAGAGACATGCGGAGAAGTCCTGACCTCAACCCCCAGCCCGGCCCAGCTTAGAACAGCTGAACAGCTGAACGGTGGAACACAAACCAGTCAGCAAAAAATAAACGCCTATTGTCTGCCACTGGGTTTGGGGGTGGTTTGTTATGGCAATGGCTAACTGATACAGTAAGTGTACATTTCAATCAATTTTTACAAACTGAATACACCTTTGTAGCCAGTGCACACAGCACCCCAGAAGCCCAGCTGCCTAGTGACCCCTACTCACTTCGCCCCTCCCTAGGAACCCACGAACCTGAATCCTAATAGGAGAATTTGTCTGTTTTCTTACTTTAAATAAAGGAAATGAACAGGATATATTCACTTCTGTCTGGTTTCTGTCATTCATCATCACGATTATAAGAGTTATCCCTATAGTGCTGCATGCAGTTGTGGTTCATATATTCTCATTGCTATTGTGGGAATATACCGTAACTCATTTTCCCATTCTATTGTTGGTGAGCATTTGAGGTTTTTTTTTGTTTGTTTGTTTTGTTTTCAGCCATCATATGTAGCATTGCAGTAAATTTTCTAGTATAAGTTTTTTGGTGAGCATATATACACATTTCTGTTGGGTCTACCGTGGGAGTGAAATTGTGCAAGGGTTTACTCTCCCTGTTAGTGTATCTGATATGACGATCAAGCAACTGGGGTGGTACGCTTACAGTAATTTACTGCCTGCTGTTGGATATATATTAGTGGTGAAAGTATATATAAGATGTATGTATATTCAGATTTAGTAGATACTGCCAAACAGTTTTCCAAAGTTCTCATGTCAATTTATGCTCCTGATAGGTTATGAGAGTTCTGGCTGCACACCACATCCTCACCAATACCTATTTCCTGTCTTTTAACATTTAGTCATTCTAATGCGTGTGTAGCGTGATTGCATTGTGGCTTGTAATTTGCATTTCCCTGATGACTAGGAAAGTTAAGCAATTTTCTGTATGTTTATTGGCCATTTGAATATTTTCTTCGTGAATTGTCTGTTCAAGTCTTTTGTCCATTTTTTCCTGTAGCGTTTTCTGTCTTTTTAAAATTGTAGATATTCTTTATATATTCTTGATATGATTCCTATATGTATTATAAATATCTTTCCATTCTGAGTTGACTTTTTATGTTCTCAGTGCTGTCTTTTGATGAACAGAAGTTCTTCATTTTAATATAATCCAACTTCTCAGTTTTATTATTTATGGTTAGGGACTTTTTTACTTAGCGTAAGGAATCATTATCTACTCCGAGGTCATGAAAACGTTCTTCTATGTTTTCTTCTAAAAACAAAACATTGTTATTGATCTGTGCCTTAATTTGGATTGATTTATGTGTGTAGTGTGAGGTAGGGATTAAAATAATTTTTTTCTATATGAATATCCAGAACCATTTAATTGAAAAGGCCACCCTTTCCCCCACCCCACCCCCAGCACTGTAATGTCACTGTTTTTTATGTGGGAATTGATTTAAAAAAAAAGTTAGGTTCTTAGGCTAGAGAGACTAGATTCACGCCTCAGCTGTGAATGACAGCTGGTTTTGAGGTAAGTTACTTCCTCTCTCTGAGTCTCAGTTTTTCATCTGTGTTATTTGGGAGTAGTAAAACTTTTCATCTCAGAATCTTAAAGATATCAGATGAGAACATGTGTACAAAGTGATTAGTACAGTGCCTGTGAGTGAGTGCTATGAGTAGCTACTGTTATTATTGCCACATTTCAGATGTTAGCGGAACTTAAGACAAATGGAATTTTCCTGATCTGGGAAACAATGTGTTGTCTGTGCTTAATTCTGTTTCCAAGTCTCTGTGAGACCTAATGCAGACCGGTGGGCCACTCCAAGCCGGTTTTATCTTCTTCTCTGTTCCCTAGCCATCCTCAGCATTTTCACTCTGAGGCCCTTACTATAATATTTCCAGCCTTTGTTTTCCTGAGCTTTATATGAAATCAACAACCTCCCAAATATTTACCAATTTTTTTTCCCAGTTCACTGCTGTTCTGCTTTTGAAGCCATAGACCCAGCTTCCCTAGTGAGCTGGCATCACCGAACATACTTTTCTGGCTTGTTTGTGATACCCAGCCAGCTGTTGGCCTGTCCAGCAGGGAACCAGAAGACGTTTTTTAGGACAACATCCTGTCTTTGTGAAATCGCTTTGTAGAGAAACAGCTGTGAAAGAAGCCTGCTTGGCCAACGTCTTTGGCAGTGAAGTTTTAACTTCAATGCAAAGCATAAATAAAATAAACATCGGACATTTCACACATCAACCTGGTTAGAGTTATGCGATGTTGATGATTAAAAACATCGTTTGCACTCCTGTGGACAAGGCAAGTTCATACTCCTGCTAAAGCTGGAACAACTAGATTGGAAATAAGTTCCCTGGGGTTTGGCTTCTGTCTACGGAAATGTCAATGGTTTATTCAAATTTTAAGAGGGCTGCAAATGTCACCATTTGTGAATTTCAAGATCAGGTTAAGTGTTTTTCAGGGGAGATGGAACCGAAATGGTCTGATCTTCTACAACTTGCATTTAAGACGTTGTAAACGCCAGGGCATGGACCTTCTTGGCATACTGTGCATTTATTCAGTCTGCACACAGATATGAGGTGCCATATTATGCCAGGTCCCCTATTAGGTGCAGGGGATAAAAAGACAAATGTTCTGCCTTTCCATGTCCTTTCATTTAGATTATAACACTTAATCCACAATATTTTATAAGGTAGGCAAATATTGCCTGAACAAAAGTTGGTCTTGTTTTTAAGCCTTTTATGTCATGCCTGGTTTGTACTCCAATTTACCTGGACACCTGCCTTGGTCTTTCTCCTTTGGGGCTATTCTGTCTGGGCGAAGACCATGTAGCAAGGCCCTGCTGAGTAGGGATTCGCAATGTGGCGAATTTGATCCCTACCAGGGAGGATTTCTTTGGTCTCTACATGTATTTTTAAGCAAGCATACATAAATTGGTGTCCAAGTCTTCTTGGTGTCATTACCTGAAATCAGTAGCAAGATGGGAACACCTCTTAAATTGACCTTGGAGATATTTAGAAATCATAGCCTTTTCAACGGAATGAGAATTTATTGGGAACTTTTTATCAAATATCAAAGCCAGTCCATTCTGCTCCCTTCATTTCCAAAAAAAAAAAAGTATATATTTCAAATTACAAAGATTCTCATGCCATACATTATCTGTGTCATTAACTCATTGGTTAACACATAACATAGAGTTTTGTGTTTTCAAAATTTTTTTATTATATCTGGTTCTTCAAATCACAACATGCCTATTTGCAACTGTTCTCTAGGCCAGTAGTTGCCAAGCATTTTTGAATGAAAAATATTTTCATTGGTAAAAATTTTTGAGCATATCTTTCCCAGCATGTTTTATGGATTTTCCAATTATGCAACAAAGAGAAGGCGGAATAAGGATTGTTACAGTCTAAAGAAAGCTACTAACGTATTCAAGTGGGACTTATTATGACAGGAAACATCGTCCAAAATTTATCAAACCCCCAGCCTAGATGAGTCAAGCCTAGAAATTTGTAAGTTCATCGAAGTCAGGGAATTCAGAAAAGTAGAGAGGTCTTACTTTCTCCTCTGCAAGCTGTGGAGAAAGGATTTTACCTACTCAGAATCAGGAGGAAGGACTAAAGAAGACGAGGAATTTCTATAAGAAAGAGAGTGACAGATCCACTGCCTGGCCTGAGGCTTGATGAACTGCCTGAGGTTGCTTCATCTTAGTGGGGCACTGGGGGAGGAGTTTCCTCAGAGAATTTGACAAGCATCCCGAGGTGTTGGGGACTAGGTTATGTGACAACGGGAGCCTACCACATGCCCAGAGCTGTGAAGATGGGAGGCTTGCTGGAGCTGCTTGGGCTGCAGGACAGGGCAGGACAGAAGTGGGAGCAGCCTGCATTGGTGTGGACTTGCTGGGTAAGGATGCCTGAGACCCCATGGGCCAAGTGGATGGTCTAGAGGACTGTAAGGTATAACCCAACTGGAGGGACATCTCCCAAGAAGTAGCCTATAGAGCCTATGAAATTCCAATGATAAAAAACAGGAGCTGCAGGACCTGGCTGGGCACGGTGGCTCACGCCTATAATCCTAGCACTTTGGGAGGCCGAGGCGGGAAGATCACTTGAGGACAGGAGTTTAAAACCAGGCTGAGCATGAATGAGACCTTGTCTCTATGAAAAATAGAAAAATTAGCTGGGCGTGGTGGTGTGTACCTATAGTCCCAGCTACTTGGGAGGCTGAGGCAGGCTAGAGTTCAATGGTGTGACCTTGGGTGACAGAGCAAAACCCTGTCTCAAAACCATAATAATAAAAATAACAACAAATAATGGGCCGGGCACAGTGGCTCAGGCCTGTAATCCTAGCACTCCGGGAGGCCAAAGCGGGTGGGTCGCTTAAGGTCAGGAGTTCGAAACTAGCCTGAGCAAGAGTGAGAGCTTGTCTCTACTAAAAATAGAAAGAAATTAATTGACCAGCTAAAAATATATAGAAAAAAAAATTAGCCGGGCATGGTGGCGCATGCCTGTAGTCCCAGCTACTTGGGAGGCTGAGGCAGAAGGATTGCTTGAGCCCAGGAGTTTGAGGTTGCTGTGAGCTAGGCTGATGCCACGGCACTCTAGCCCGGGCAACAGAGTGAGAATTTGTCACAAAAAAAAAAAAAAAAAAAAACGTTTCAGATGCAGACACAGGGCCTAGGGGCTAAGAACTGGGGTTTAAAGCTCACGAGGGGCTGGGATATGTGACCTCAGGCCCAATGGGAGAGAGTGGTGGGAACTGAACTCTGTGCATAAAATGTAGAGCCTCAAAGGTGGCCTGTGCAGCCAAGGATCAAAGACTGGTACTGGACCAATGAAATAGCCAGGGCTCTGGGAGAGGCAAATGTAAAATTCTTCTTTAGGGACAGGTGTGCATGCATGGAGAAAAGAAATTTGTACAGGAATATTTATAGCAGCAGTATTCATCGTAGCCCCAATCTGAAAACCCAAATGATCATCTACAGAATGCGTAACAAGCTCTGTTGCATTTATTCAATGCATGATTATACAGCAGTGAGAATGGATTAATGTCTGGTCCCTTGCAAAAATGTGGATGAACTACGTAAGTATAATGTGGTATAAAATTAGTAGACACAGAAAAATACTGTACGATTCCATCCATCCGAAGTTCTAAAAGTCAAAACCAATCTGCGATGTCAGAAACTGGGGTGATGGTTCCTTTTGGAGAATGACTGGAAGGAGAAAAATGGAGCTTCTGGGAACCTAAGGGTCTTTAAATGTTTTATCTGAATGACAGTAACATGATTTCATTTACTTAGTCATAAGTTATAACCTCTACACCTTTGAGAGCTTTTCTAAAATATTTTCCAATGAAATGTTTCTTTCTTTTTAAACAATGGTTCCACTTAAGAGGAACCCCAAATGGCATTTTGATCCAATGTAGTCTGTATCGGGCTGGCCATCAAAGTCCAGAGGCTGAGAGTCACAGTCAGAAGTGTTCAGAGAGAACAAAGGCATCACCTGCCTTATTAGGATCCAGGATTGCAGTTGGAGCTTCTCAGTAAAATATCTCCATTAATCCCACCAAAGTATCCCACTGTAATCACCCACCAAGCACAGAGAACTCCCGTGACAGTCATGTATCTACCTGCTGTATGAAACCGTGCCCTCCATCTAACCCCTCTTCCCACACTTGGCCCTGGAAAGGGCAAAAACAGCTGCCAATGGGTCTTAGGACTTTTATCAGGGTAAACAGAAAAGAAGCTGATCTTGTTTGTTCTTCCCCACATGCTTCAAGCCCCAAGAGGTGAGTGCTGAACTGGAGCAAAGGAAGAACCTGAAATTAGATGAGAGTCTGGTATTTTTACTATAATGTTGGCCTTAGTATTTTTATTACTAAAATGAGATTGTTCTTCTCGTTAAAAACTATGGGACTGGTCTAAGATTTCATGCAGGGGGTGGAAGAAATAGCCTACAGAGCAGGTTTTGTTATTATGGGTAATAATGCTGACACTGGTATTTTGAAAAAATATATATCCATATTACATATGGATAAAACAAATAGGTAATTATTTTAATGTTGCTAGAAATATAAATGGAAACCAGTATTCTCAACTGGAGGCAAGTTTGTCCCCTTCCTGCTCCCCACTATGGAACATTTCACAAATGTTCCACAAATTGGAGACAATTTTGGTTTACACAACTAAGGGGTAGGTATTATCAAGGAGAAACCAGGGATGCTGCTAAACATCCTACAATGCACAGGACAACCAACACAACAGAGAATTATCTGGCCCAAAATGTCAATAGTGCAAAGTCAAGAAATTTTGATATAAACTCATCATCCCATCACTTTTTCAGAAAGATGTATTTTCTAGGTCTGCCCACTAAAAATGCACATAAGTAAAGACAACTCCAGCAGCAACAGACACTAGGATTCAGATTGTCATGTCTAATATCATTTTTATCTAAAAGGAACCAGAGCTCTTTGGAGAAATGGCTGATCCAGGACTGGGGCAGAAATGTACAAGTTGAGCCTGGGATGCTTCGTTGTGACAGAGAATTTGATTTTATTGAGGGCTAATAAAATTGTGGCAAAGCCATACTGACCAAAGATAAGGCTATGTGAGTGTCAAAAGGAACTAGTTCGATTAAAACACATTGAATATATAAAAAGCCATGCATACATAATGATATGTAAAAAGAAAGATGAGAGAAGAAAACAAAAGGACCTCACTGGAAACCATTGGAAATTGCTAGGGTATAAACTCATTACTTTGAAAATTAAAAATTAAAAGTAAATAATGAAGTATTTATTAGGCTTTCCATTATAAATTGTGTTTTAAGATTGCCAAATTACCTTTTGGAAGAGAGAAAGAACTATAAAAATAGATTTATAGTTGATAAAATCAGAAAGGATAATAGAGGTAGAAAATCATCCTTTTGCAATCCCTAATGAAATGATTACCACTTATCTAGTCTGAAAAGGCAATTTAAATACTCCTCCAATTTATAACTACATATCTGTGTGAGGCCACATTTTCTTCATATGCTTCAACAAAAACAACATATTGCAACAGATTGAATGTAGAGGCAGATGTGAGAATCCAGCTGTCTTCTATTAAGGCAGACATTAAAATGACTTATAAAAGTGTAAAACAATGCCATTCTTGTCATTAAATTTTCTGGTTTGGAAAATTAACATCTAATGTGTTTGCTATTTTTTAAATGAGTTCATAAAAATTTTCAAAACATTACCAGTTTTAATTTCTAACACAGTAAATACTGACAGATATAATCCACGTATAGAAAGGCTCTGTGGGATTTCAATATTGTTAAGCATGTGAAGGGGTCATGAGACCAGTGTTTGAGGCCTATGTAGGATTCTTGCCAAGATGTTTCACCTGAATCTAATCATGAGGGGAAAAAAATTAGGCAAATCCAGATTGTGGGACTTTCTAGTACACACCTGGCCTGGGGCTCTTCAAAAATGTCAATGTCCTGAAAGACATAAAATATGTGGAAGATCTTTTTAGATTAAAGGAAATTAAATGGAGCTGTTAAACAAGTGAAACACATAGTCTTTGGATCCTAAGTGGAAAAAAAAAATCTATACAGAACATTTTGGGAACTGAAGAAATTTTAATACTGGCTGAATATTAGAAAAATTATTGTATCAGTGTTAAATTTCTTGGGTGTGATACTATCATGGATATAATGGAGAATGTCCTTGTCTTTAGGACATAAATTTTGAAGTCTTTAGGGGTAAAGTGTCCTGTGCCTACAACTTTCTTTCAAATAGTTGAGTATCAAATAAATTCACGTGAGTTCACGGCACTCACGATTCTTTCAAATTTTCTATATGTTTTCTGGAAGCCACAGTATTCTGAAGGTTCATACAGAATGAGACAAAGGTTTGGACCAGTTTTTCACATTATTCAATCAGAGTCTGGTCACGTAAAGCCAAAATGAATAGGAATAAATATCTGGCACAGTGTGAAAGAAAGCTGGGTAATAATGAACCAGTTAGTTTTAAAATATCTTAATGTAAGACTCAAGGGCTTTTGATGAAAGTGAAGGAAAAAGGTGTAGGGGGAGAAAGAGAAAGAAGGAAACAACATCTTACTGAGCACATTTTAGACCAATATACTAAGAATTCAACTGGTTTATTTCATGTGACCCTACAACAAAATAGATATTATGTAGGTATTTAATTGTCCCAAGGAGAAATGGATAGTAAGGTACATGGAAATACCCAAGGACAGAGTAGACCTGAAGAGTCTTGGGCTAGGAGCTAAGATGGCACAGATTATGCTGGTGAGCAGACACCTGGACACTGGGCACCAGGCATGAGCATGTGACACCTGAAGGGCACTGCTTGGGAGAGCTACACCAACCGCACTGGTGGGCAGCAGGGCAGAGAATGACACCTCTTGTCTCTCATACCAGAATGTTGCTAAGCTTCATCCTGAACCAGAGCCACCCCAAGAATCCCAATTTTAGTCCAACTATCAGACAAACAAGTACTTCAGTAAGGACAAAGAATATTCCTAAACTCTCACATATGTTGTCTTCACCCAAGAATAGCAACTCAACTTGATAGAATTCACGCCAACTGCAGCATTTAGTACTTTAAAGAGGAAGTCTAACGTCAGCCCAATTTTTATTTCTTGTTAGTTAACCAGTTTTTTGTTCCTATTTAAACTCTAAGTGTTTTCTACTTAGGAGAAATTAAAAATTTTCCCAACAAATGCAAAGGTCTAGTTTTTTTAAAAAAATTGTATTTGCCTGGGATACAGTGAGCTTTCCTGATCTAGAAAGTAAAATTTGTATCTAACTGTTAAATGACCTTTTAGCTACATGACCTTGAATGAGTCATTTAACCCGTTGGCACTTCATCTTCCTTATCTATAAAATATCAGTTCAAAAGTTGTTTTGAGGGTCGAATAATGTATATAAAACCTGCAGCACCATGACAGATATAAACGCTTAATAGGCAGTAATTATGATAGTTCAATAAACAGTTATTGAATATCTACCATGTACCAACATTGTTCTAGGCACTGATGGTACAGTGTAAAAAAGATCCTTGTAGCTTATTTTCTATAAATCAATTAATACTTTTGATTGCTTTGTTTTTAGTTTCTTCTTCAAAACCACTGATTATTTATGGGTTGTATATGTGCTCTCTGTTCATCAAATCTGTTATCCAATAGCACCGTGATAAAACCATATGCTTTAGAGTCAAATAGACTTTCACTCAAATTCAGTTCTGCCACTGTCTACATTGTGAGAAAATTATTTAATCAAAGTCTTAGTTTTCCCACTTATAGAGATAAAGATAAAGATTTTTATATGGTTGTTACATGTAAATGAGCTAAATCAGATAAAATGGTATCACAATGACTGGTACATAATAAAAACAATAAATCATAGATTGTAACTTTCATCAGTTTGCCCTTTTCCTTCCATACTAAAGTAATTCCTTCAATAGGAACTCTACGTAACTGGTTTCATTTTCTGCTCTTTATGGCTTCTAAGATAGCATTTAACTCTTTCGATCTTACTGCAGTATGTTCTTATCTCATCCAGCTATGTTTTCATCTCATCGAGTTCTTCCCTTATGATACCCATTCTTGTTTTAGCAGACACTGTTGTCTTTTATAATAACACAAAGCAGATGATTATCCAAATTTTATTCTGTTATTTTTAGCAAATAAATTTTAAGTATGCTTTTCCTAAGACCTAATCTGCCTGTTACTGATAGAGATATTAAATTAGAAAACTTGACAGCACTCTAGTGGAGGAATGTGACTGTTAAATGAGAGACTGGGAGTCACCAAAGTTTGGTATGTTTCAGGACATTCGTGGAAGCTGGAAGTTAGAATGAGCTGGATGAGTAGGGAGTGTTGTAAAAAAGAATCAGAGAGCAAAGAGCCGATTGTCAGGATGCTGGAAGATGGCCGGGACTGTCTGAGGAAGCTCGTAAGGTTAGAGCTGATTGAGTCAGGGAGAAATGATCAGAGCACAATAGCGCTCAGACCCTGTTGGGCCTTGGAGACCACTGTGAGAACTTTGATTTTTCCCTGAAAGAAATATAGCGCCATCAGAGGGATTTGAGCAGAGGAGTAACATAACCTGATTTATATTTTAACAATATAACATTGGCCTCTAAATGGTGAACAGACTATGGGAGGGCAAGGGTAGAAATGAGACCACAGAGAGGTCACTGAAATAAGTGCAAAGGGGAACAATGATGGTTTGAATCAAAGTGGTCAGTGGAGGTAGTGATGAGAGGTCAGATACTGGATATAATCTAAAGGAGTGAAGTGGTTTTTAGGGTCCTATTTGGTGACACATTTCAATTTTTTTTTTTTTTTTTTTTAGAAAGTAAGTCCTCTAGGTCACTGTTTAAAATTATTTGTTCTTTCTTCCCCTTGTTTCCCTTAAAATTTAAATCTTTCTGACTGTGGATCACCTCTTATTCATCCTCTCTTTTTAAAACAATACAATCCCTCTGGATCTCTTCTCAGCCCTCTCTTAATCATCCACATATCTTTTAACTTGTTTAACACCAAATTGTAGGCAGCATTTAACAAGTGATACCTGACACCTATAATTATTTATTTAGCTAACCAGTAAGCATTTAGGGAATGGAAAGAACTATACATTACATGTGAGACTAAAATTTAAAAAAACCCACAATCATTTGACCTCATATACTATTAAGAAAGGAGTTCAAGAAATATACATAAAAATTATTTACAAATTGCAAAACTATTTGTCAACAAGGTGGTTTAAATTACCATGCTACTCTTATCTAAGATTACAACACCTTATATACATGTAGATGGATAATTCTTTTCCTCATATTTATGTAGTTTTTTTTCTTCCTGAGTATAGAAACCCTGAGTTTATCAATGTTCAGTTTCATTATTTTCTTCAAACTCTGTTTAGGTGTATCAGGTGACTTAAGATTCTGTTATAATTCTCCATAGTCTCCACAGTATCACCTATAATTGGCTTTGTAAAAAAACAGAATTATATGGATAACTAATTAACATTTTCCTGATTGTTATTGAGGTCTAGGCCTCCAAATATGTAAGAATTGACTACTACTAGATTTTTAAGTCTTACCTGATAAATCTCTTAGTCAATTGCTACTACCATGTCTTACTTCAAACATAATGCTAAATGGTGTGGTATACTATAAACAGTTTAATTTTTTTAATATGGCAGAATTGGGTTTGTTTACCAGCTCCACAACTAACCGCCTGGGTGACTTTAGGGAAGTTACCTTCCTTTCCTGTTTCAATTCTTATATCTAAAAAAAGAGGATGGTAGCAACTTCTCAAACAACTCCTAACTGAAAATTAAAGATACAGGCATACTTTTTATTGTGCTTTACTTAATTGTGCTTAGCAGATATTGCATTTTTAAAATAAATTAAAGGGTCATGGCAACCCCATGTTTAACAAGTATATCAGCACCATTTTCCAACAGCATGTGCTCACTTCATGTCTGTGTCACAATTTAGTAATTCTGGCAATATTTCAAACTTTTCATTGATATGTCTGTTACGGTGATCTGTGATCCTTGATGTGACTATTGTAATTGTTTTTGGCAGCAAGAACCGTGCTCATATAAGAAGGTAAACTTTATCGATAAATGTTGTATGTGTTCCATCTCTTTCCCTCTCCTCCACCTTCCCTATTCACCAAGAGAAAACAGTATTGAATTTAGGCCAATTAAGAACCCTACAGTGTCCTCTAAGTGCTCAAATGAAAGGAACAGTTGCATGTATCTCATTTTAAATCAAAACCTAGAAATAGTAAGTTTATCCAGGAAGGCATGTTGGAAACTGAAACAGGTTGAAAGCTAGACCTCTTGTTCCAAATAGT
>CAUYRT010004056.1:0-13956 GCA_963574885.1 Lepilemur ruficaudatus | reverse complement strand
AGAGGCCTTGCCAATTTTTAGGCTAACGGGCTAGCTTTTGCACACCTCTGAGCTTCGCTCATTGCACGAGGTAAAGTAGCCTTTGCCATTATTGTATAGAGAAGGGGGAGCTGTGGAGGGCGCTAGCCTAAGCTAAGATGACGCCTGTATCCGGCGCCGCACCCAGCCAGACCGGTGGTAAACAGGTCCTGCGCATGCACTGCATCCTACCCATGACGTAACACATTTCCTGTTTTGCCAAGAGTATATAAGAGAGTGTTCTTCCTCATTCTGGGTCTTCCGCAGTATGTAACTTTAGTGGGAACCCCAATAAAGCACTGTCAGAAGGACTCCTGTTGCTGCGTCTTCCTTGCTGGCAAGGCGGGCGCGACATGTATTCTTTCAGATCACAGTGGAATAAAAGTAGAAATCAACCCTAACAGAAACTCACATTTCTACACAAAAATGTGGAAATTAAACAACCTTCTGTCGAACGATCACTTCATAAACAAGGAAATCAAGATGGAAATCAAAAAATTCTTTGAATTTAATGACAATGGAGAGACAAGTTATCAAATTCTGTGGGACACAGCTAAAGCAGTCCTGAGAGGAAAATTTATTTACAGGCCGGGCGGGGTGGCTCATGCCTGTAATCCTAGCACTCTGGGAGGCCAAGCTGGGCGGATTGCTCAAGGTCAGGAGTTCGAAACCAGCCTGAGCAAGAGTGAGACCCCGTCTCTACTATAAATGGAAAGAAATTAATTGGCCAACTAAAAATATTTATATAGAAAAAATTAGCCGGGCATGGTGGTGCATGTAGTCCCAGCTACTCAGGAGGCTGAGGCAGAAGGATTGCTTCAGCCCAGGAGTGTGATGTTGCTGTGAGCTAGGCAGACGCCAGGGCACTCTAGCCAGGGCAACAGAGTGAGACTCTGTCTCAAAAAAAAAAAAGAAAAGTTTATTTCCATAAATGCCTATATCCAAAAGTCAGAAAGGTCACAAATAGACAACCTAATGAATCGACTGAAAGAGCTTGAAAAAGAAGAACAGACCAACCCCAAACCCAGCAGAAGTGAAATTAACACGATCAAATCAGAACTAAATGAAATTGACAACAGGGAAACTATACAGAAGATTAATAAAACAAAAAGTTGGTTTTTCGAAAAAATAAAATTGACACACCTTTGGCTAGACTAACGAAAAGCAGAAAAGAGAAGTCTCTAATAAGCTCCATCAGGAACAAAAAAGGAAATATTACGACGGATGTCACAGAGATACAAGATACAATTTATGAATACTACAAGAACCTTTATGCACACAAACTGGAAAATGAGGAGGAAATGGACAAATTACTAGAAACACACAGCCTCCCTAGGCTCAACCAGGAAGAAACAGAATTCCTGAACAGACCAATATCAAGTGCCGAAATAGAAACAGCAATTAAAAACCTTCCTAAAAAGAAAAATCCTGGACCAGATGGTTTCACACTGAATTTTACCACACCTATAAAGAAGAACTGGTGCCTATCCTGCAGAAACTATTCCACAACATTGAGAAAGATGGAATTCTACCCGATTCATTTTATGAAGCCAAAATCACTTTGATTCCAAAACCAGGAAAGGATGCAACAAAGAAAGAAAAATACAGACCAATATCCCTTATGAACACAGATGCAAAAATTCTTAACAAAATCCTAGCTAACCAAATCCAGGATTTGGTTGATCCCCAAGGATTCAACCAAGAGACTACTGGAATTGATAAATGAATTTATAAAGTCTCAGGATACAAAATCAATACACACAAATCAGAGGCATTCTTATACACAAATAACAGTCAAATTGAGAACCAAATCAAAGACTCAATACCCTTCACAATAGCAACAAAGAAAATAAAGTACCCAGGAATACACTTAACTAAAGAGGTTAAGTATGAGGAGGATCTCTACAGGGACAACTATGAAACACATTTTATAGAATGTTTTTTAGTAAGAAGGCAAGAAAAATCCTACATATCCTGAGAGGATGAAGATATCATGAGCAACCATTTCCTTTTCCCTCACAGCTTTTTTCCTGAAGTCTCTGCAAAACACTTCATCACTAATGAAAAAACAAATCAACAAATGGAGCCAAGGAAAAAACTGACATCACGCTACCCAGGATTCTTGAATCACTATTTTCTCCACTCTGGCTGCGTGAATGGGCTGGTTCCTGGAATGATTCTGTAAGGACATGTGATTGTAAGATGCCACAGAAATGGCCACTGGCTTAGATTCAGGGAAAAGTTTTACGTGCTTTTCTTCTTAATGCTTTAAATTGTAGTATTTTTTGCCTACTTATTAAAATGTGGATGGTTTCTCTGTTCAACTTCCCCTCTCTCCCCAGTCCCTTACTCCTCATTTGTGACATCCTGGTCTTCTCAGGACACTAATCTCACAGACTGTTCACACAGGCATGCTTCCTCTACAGAAGATGCTTTCTCTAGCCCTCTGCTCGTATCTCTGAAACCACATAACAGGACCAATCCCATGCTTTAATAATGAAAAGCCTTCAAACACTTAGATGACAAAATTTTTAACCATACAGTTTTTGCAAAATAGTCTCAATAAAAAGAATTATTTTGCTGTCCTAAGTATTAGCAATGATTATCTTTATGCTACCTCTCCCAGGTAACTTATACAAAGGGGTCATAATAATTATTGTCATTATGTTGTTATTATTATCCCAGTTCCTGTTCTTGTGGACATCAGTTTCTTATTGTGGTTAAATGTCTTTGCTTAAATGTTTGTTCCCAACATCACAGACCACTGCAGGCCCTCAGTCTGGGCTGGCCAAAGCCTCCACAGTCCAAGAGCTGCCTGAGGCTCTTTCACAAGGCAGAGAAGAGCCCTGGCCACCATGCTCTACTTCCCCATGTGACTTCATACACAGCTTGAGTTTGCTTTCCACCAGGCTGAATAGAGAGCGGCAGTGTCCGCCTGAGTCCTGGCAGGGAGAAGAACTATACCACTGGGCTGACTACACAGCTCCCAGTCTCTCAGCTGCCCCTAAGGGAATGTCATTCTATTTCTCTTGCATTGAGTTGTCTTCTAGAACACCAGAAGCATTTGGAGGTGGCTCCAAGGGTCCTTTTAAAGAATCTATTTTCTTTCCCTCTGGTCTGGCTGGCTACTCAACCCTGTGGTGGGATGGAGAGTTACAAAATGTTGCTCCATAGAAATATTGCTCCATAGATTAATACTGCTCTATAGAATTGTTGCCCTATAGAGACAGAAATGATTTCAGGAGTTTTGCAGGGCCTTGCCTGGAAAGAATATGTGAATGAGTTAGTTCGCATATCAAAAGCTGCCTCCCCTCGGGAGAGCATCTCAAATGTCAATGACAGCTGCTTTCCAAGGTCATGCTGCAGTCTCAAACCTGTGGTTTTCACCTACTCTGATGACAAAGCAGGTTTGCATGGAGCCAGGGGATGAGAGCTGATCAAAGAGTGCCCGTCAGACAGACAGACACCTGAGGCTAAAAGCAATTAGCCCAAGGGACAATTCCTGCTTGACTCCTGACTCCCTGTCTCCATCCGCAATAACTAGATAAAGAAATATGGAGCCACTACATCTCTGTTTAACCCTTCTGCTAAGTGACAGCTTTATCTTAGAACTTAGGGGGGAGTTTGTCTTTGAAAGATTTTGTAACCATTTGCTCATGTACAGGGTTAATTAAGGGAGGGTTAATTAAGGGATCTATAGAAGACTTTTGGGAGACTTTTAACCTAAAAGAACTACCTGTTATTATATAAATCTGTTAGCCCTGGCAACTGATCACTGTACCCATAAATACTGATGTGAACCTTCACCTGTGGCCTCACAGCTCACAGGAATGCGGTGGGGTCTCCTGACACCCCAACTATAAGGTATAAATAAATCTATACCTTATAAAACTGTACTTTCGTCTCGGTGTATTCTTTTATTTCTCTATTATTTTCTATTTTCTATTATTTCCTTATCCTTTGCGAAGACCCCTGCCTAAGGGACCTGATTTTTTGCTGGGAGTGTAGCCAACTTCCTGCAACAGAATGTGTTTATGAATGCCGCTGTTTGGTGTCCTTTTGTTGTATAAGCCAGGTAACTGCTGGCCTGTCCTGATGAAGGAACAGGCAATCTAGAAATAAGGCCAGAACTGCTAGAGTGAGAAGAAAGCTTTACGTGCTTCCTTTGGGCTGAAAACTGCAATCTATTGGAGAGAAAGTTTCAGTGGGTATAAACATAGTGTTTAGAAATCTGAGAAAAAACACTGTCCTGGGAGCTCACTGGTGTGCCTGATGGGGAAGTGCCTAGAGAGGATAAGCTGAAATAGCTAGTCCTTTTGGGCAAAGCTTTAATCTTGGGGGTAAAAGTGTTTTGATTTGTGGCACTAGTCTTGCCCACCTCAATCCCCAGGACCAAACTCTGAATAATAAGCGTTTGTCCCTCTATTTGCAAACACTTATGCCATTTGAGATAATCCTCCTCTTCATACAAAACAACAGATTCCCACCTGTTTATGCTGCTGCTTTGAACAAATGCCCCAGAGAAAGGACAGCTTGCCTTTCTGGTCATCTGTGTTGAGCTCTGAGCAGTGCCAGTGTTTCCTTGAACTCTTTAGGCCATCTGCTGTGTGTGGTGGGAGTATCCAGATTGTATCCACATCTAACAGTGGTTCCTGGAATGATCTTGTGAGGACACTGAAATGGCCAATGCCTTGGACTTATGGAAAAGATTCATACAATTTCCTTCATTACCAGACAATCTTTTCTTCCTAATGTTCTGATTAGTGGAATTTTTTCTTGCTGGTAACAGTGTTTGTGAATAAATTCTGTTTAAAATAGGTCTTACCCACTTCCTAGAGGGGTTGCTTCCACTTCAGATAGTCCCTCATCTTTTTGACAGAGAACTGCATCACAGTTAGACTTGTATACCTTTTTCTGTTAAAACTACCTGAGATAGGAAAGCTGTGAATCCAAACAGTAGATACTGGGCTCTGAGCAATGCCGTTTTTGCCTCACGCTTTTTCCAATATCTGCTGCAGCTGTGGAAAGGTGGCTGGGTATGTCAGACGGCGCCTCAGTAGGATCCTGTGGTGGGATTCATGCACACTCTAGCATTCACCGGCTTGGATTCAAGAGGCTGTTCCATTTGAGCATGTTCTTCTTTAGAATAGTCTGAATTAAAGTCATTCAGGGTTAGGAGGTCTTCCACTTCAGGTTGGTCACTAAACATTAAAATGAGAGTCCGTGCTTTTGCTCCCCTGGCTGAGTTTCTCTACCATGTTCAGTGTAAGGGTCATCAACCTCATTTAGTTCATTTACCAAGCTGTCATAGGAGGACGAGTCACTTGGTTGGAAGCAAGAAATATCTGTCAAAAAATCAAATCATAATTAACATTTTTACTTAGCACAAATACAGTCCATACTGCCTTAAAAACAAACTATGGTGCTTAGTTTAATTCTCTTTTCAGGTAGAGTATTCAAATTCCTCCTCTCAAGAAAGAAAAAATCATTTATAATCTTCCTAAATTTTAGTACAGAATAAAAGAAGAAACACCTGTTGCGATATACTAGACTTATCTCAGGTCTTGATGAACAGGCTTTCCTTAAGTAAGATTTTCGCAAAGCAAGGAACATGTCATAAAACCATGTGAAAGATATGAAGGAATTATTGCCAGATATACCTAGATTCTGAATAAGACTCTGCTTTGTCACATGGGTTGCTAGTTGTTATACATATTAATAATTAACTCTAATTTACTAACCTATCAAGTTCTCTTTTACAAAGTTCCTTAATACCCATTATCTTATTTAATACTTACAATTACCACGGAGACATTATTTTTATCCACAATTTTATAGATGAAGATACTGATGTTAAGTGGCATGGAGTAATTGGCCAAAGATAACTAGTAACTGGTGGTATAGAAATTCATATTCTGGAAGGTTGTCTTTGAATTCAGTGTTTCCCTAACCCTAAACGATGACAGTTGTTTTCAAACCATCTCACAGCACATTAGAATTCTGAGAAGTATTTCAGGGACCAGGAAGAGGAAGGAGAGAAAGAATAAAACCAGGCCTGCCTCTACTACGTCTGGGCTTTCTATTCCAGTTTCAACCACAGCAAGTTCTACCATATACATTAGAGTTCCTCATAAAGTTTTACTTAAGAAAAGGTTCAAACCACCAAACCATAGCATGCTGCTACTAATAACTTCTTGGAATCTGGGAACTCATGTTATACATTTCTTAACCCTAACAAACTGTTAACGTACCGTGACCTATTAGCAGGCCCTCTAAAAGGATCAGAAGCTCTGGGCACCAATGACCCAGGTCAGAGGCTCCCTTCACCTCAGCTGCCATGGGCTCCAGGAAAACCACAGCATCTTCACAGACATGTGTCTATTTTTCACATAAACCAATCCAATTATTCACAATACCTGAAGCATTTCCTGTAGTGTCGCATCTATCTGAAACCTCTCCGAAGAGGTAAGTGATTTCTTCTCCAAATACCCTATGGCAATTTTCAATCAGAAATTGTAAAAGCAGGGTCACCTATACAAAAAAAGGCAAAAATGAAGTGCTATTTTTCATGTAACATGTTTATAAATCACATTTCGTATATGAATTCTGATTTTAACAAAAAAAGGAAATGTGCTCTGAGAAGAAATCATATCTACTTTAAAAGTATATAAAATAGTTTCCCCTAAAAATCTATGGTACTTTTAAGAGTAGTATGGGCATTGGGAATAGAAATTAATTTTAATCAGTGGATTGATGTTATTATTTGTGGCCTTGGCTTAATGTTAACATTTTACACCAATGGCTCTTTATGTTTAAAATTAGAGTAATTTCAAGTATTCTCAATAGGGTGTTTGGGGTGAAGAAATATACTTTGTATACTATTAAAATTTATAAAGCATCATTAGAGAAGGACTCATAAAAAGTATTTCTTATGTAAAGAACAGTATGTCATAAGCTTGGGAAGAGGGATTTGCTGCAGATATATCATGAAGGAGAAAGACAACCAGAAAGAAAAGTTGTGTTTTTCCTGACTAGTCTTTACCCATGCATTTGACTGACTAGTTTACATATGTACTGCCTTCCATTGGGCTCTCTGACTGGAAGTGCTTGGGGAAGAAAGAGATAAGAGTTTATCAGGGAGCTTTGCGCCTCCACTGGGATATAAAGGAACCTCTCTATAGTTTTCTTGTCCCACTAGCTGAGGCCAAGGGACAGGAGAAATGTTGAGAGCAAATGAAACTGATATTGCCAAACACTTTATTAACTGCCAGGTACTACAGGAGTGTAATTTTTAAGTAACTACTATATTATCACCACTTTCACTTTTTTAGATGAGGACACTGAGGGTCAGTGTAACTGACTTTGCCCAGGATTATACATCTGGAAAATGGTGGGGATGAGAATTGAACCTTGTGCCTTACTCCAGCATCATGTGTTTTGGTTTTATTTTTTAATTTTAAGAACCATATCAGCTGTTTTCTTATCACTCTATGCTTTAAGTCAGTGATAGTGTTTAGCCTCCTTAAAGGAAAAAGAGAAGTAAATCAATTGCTATCACTTTTCTGTTTGGCAAATCACTTTCCTATTGTCTACCAGGATAGACTAAAACACTCCATAGTTAGCAATCTCAAATTTATAGGGAAGTGTACTTAAGTTATTTAAGAAATCATCTTTCAGGATTAATACCCCACATTTCAGTTTCAAAATGGAGGTTCAGTCACCCAAGGCATAAAATGAAAAACTTCATTACCTTTTTTATAAATTCATTTTCTACTTCTGGGCTGCAGGAAATAGGAAGCCAAATAATGCTTGGAGCGATATGCACCACTAAATTAAATGCATTCATGTGATTGGATGAGGAATGTTGCTCAGTGTTGTGTAATATCCCAAAAAGATATCTTAGGAGAATAACATTGGTTCTCAGAATCTGGTCTAATAGTCTAAAGGCAGCAAAACACACTCTTTAAGCAAGACATTTAATTTAAAACTTGTAAAGACAGGCAACCCTAACTTGCATGAGGAAGAGGGCAAATCAAGAACCCAAGTCAGATACGCAAGTTTCAGTTAACATGGCACCCAGCAAAGTGAGGACTGCCTATACAAAAAGAGAAAACAGGCCGGGCGCAGTGGCCCACACCTGTAATCCTAACACTCTGGGAGGCTGAGGCGGGTGTATTGTTTGAGCTCAGGAGTTCGAGACCAGCCTGAGCAAGACGGAGACCCCGTTTCTACTAAAAATAGAAAGAAATTATATGGACAACTAAAAATATATATAGAAAAAATTAGCCGGGCATGGTGGCGCATGCCTGTAGTCCCAGCTACTCTGCAGGCTGAGGCAGAAGGATCGCTTGAGCCCAGGAGTTTGAGGTTGCTGTGAGCTAGGCTGACGCCACGGCACTCTAGCCTGGGCAACAGAGTGAGACTGTGTCTCAAAAAAAAAAAAAAAAAGAAAGAAAAAGAAAATAAGCACTGGGCATATTTTTCTTTTTTGTATTTTTCAATACTGTCTTCACAACCCAATGAAATATAAAAGAATGTAGAAAAATGTCTCACTAAAAAAAAGCTGTCTAAAATATTTCCCTGAAACTAGTACAATGTATTTAAACTCAGGCAAATCCTATAACATTTCAAATGAATATTCTCAACCAAAACCTATAAAAATCTTTCTGAGAAAATTAAATAGCAATTAAATTTAAAGTGTGCTTATATTTCCAAGTAGCAACACAGGAATGCTGTCTCTTGGTGAGAACCCAAATCTCAGCTATAAAGACTTCCACATCCATTCTGAGAGTTTATGCTCTGTTCCACCAGCTTCGAAGGTTGATTTTGTCCCAAATCTTGTCTCATTGGTATCACTTCCACATATAAGTAAAGCTTATAGTAGTATATTTTCTACTGTTCCCATTTGGTAGTTGATAAGGGATTTTTAAATGATTATTCACCAAAAATGATTTTTACTACTATTCACTAGACATATATAAGCTGATATTCATGATTGTTGCTTTTTTCAATAAAAATGTGCAACCTTGGGAAAAAAGGTAGTCTGACTCTTGTTACCCAAATAGCAGAAAAGCCCTTCCTCAGTGCAATAGACAATGAGTATTGTTTTTATAAGGATAAGTTACCAAGGACTTTGAAATAGACCAAAAGATTATTGGGAGTATTCAATGGAAAATAAGGCATCTAGCATACGCTTTTGGGATACTATGGGGTCCTAAGCCTTTACAAGAGCTATGTTGCAACTCTGTAAATTGTAGCTAACTGACAGTAGTGTACCTAATACTTGGCTAAAGACTTGAAAATTCTGTCTGGTGGAGAGACAACTGGTTTATCTGTACCCCTGCTCTGGTAGAAAAGGCCAAGTTTGCATCTTTTTGTAAATTCATTTCAGTATTTCTGATTCAACTACATAAGTTGTGATACTCTGAAATCTATAAAGATGGTTGTAACATCTTACTGGTTCCCTTATTAATAATCTAAATAAAATCTTTCACATGTGCTTATTTTATATTTGCATGAGAGTCAATAATGTTACCATTTTTTAAAAGCACCCTTCAACAGAATAGGATATGTGTATGTATATATGTACATGTGTATGTGTATGTGTATACACACACACACACACACATATAAAATGTTTTGGACAATGAGCAACCAAATATAGAATTTGATGCTATCTGAATGGTTTACACCAAACTATAATGCAACTGGAGGTAGTGTTTGTTACATGGCTTTAGTTTCTGTTATCTTCAACAGCTGTACTCTGTTCCACCTATAAAAGATGTCTATTAATAGTAGTATGTGGATCATTCATATTTGAAAATTGCTGAAGAAAAAAAACTATACTAAAAAGCACATGCAAATAAATGATACTGGGATTCTTGAGTTTTCACAGAACTGGAAGTAATTGCCTTTTGTTAATGGACATTTCTTTCCTACTCTGTTATAATGCAGGAAATATCCAGGAATGGGGGTAGTGGGTTCTACCAGCAATTTCCCTTTCCATGAGTAGAAACAATGCTTTCTTTGTGCTCAGTCCGAGCCTGTGCAATTCCCTTTTTCCTTGACAATTCTCAAAGAGCTAACCAATTCTCTGCTGTGCTCTCACAGTACTCTCCAAATAGCTCTTGTCTATCACTGATTATACTGCATTACTGTTGTAATTCTCGGGTTATCTATCCTTACTCTACCAAATTGAATTCCTTGAGAAGAGGGAATAGGTTATTTTCTCAGTATGACTTCAGTTGCACAATGAATTATATAGGAGTTGTCTGGTTAGTTAAATATTTACCAAAATTAGGATCATAAACTGTAGACTGGGCCCCTACAGTATTAGCTAGTAAACTAATGAATTACAGCTCCTATCAATTCAGATAGACAGAAAGTGTACAATGTTCAAGTATTCCATGTTAACAGAATTATGGACAAAGACAACAGCAATGACAAGCTAGCATAAATCTATTTTTAAACTTTAAACTTAATGACTTTGATTTTTAATAGACAAGCTTATAAAATGTTTTTAAAAAGGATTTTTGAGACATGAACAAATTAGAATAATATCTTTGAATTGTATTTATTTTCTCATCATCATTTCCTTGATCTATTACACAGATCCAGTGATCATAGAGATCTGATGAAAAAAATTCTTCCTGGAAAATTTTGCAGAAAATCCTGACACAGATGAAAAAAACAAATATTTTAAATTATTTTCATGCCAAATATGTATTAGAGGAGTCAAAAAGAAAACATTTTGTTGAAAAGTTAAATTAAGTCCTCCCTTTTGTGAACTGTTAATACACAGAGCTCTGTGACAATTCTCCACTGAATTATGCAAAAAGAAACACATGCTTTGATTTTTTTTTCCTAAGAAAAAGAAGAGAGAAAAGGAATTATATAAGGATTTGTCTGGTTAGTTAAATATTTACCAAAATTAAAATCATAAACTATAAACTAGGCCTACATTATTAGCTAAGAAAAGCCATTGCGATAACTGAAGTCTGGATTATGGTGGGAAAACTAAAGGACAACCTATCTGGGTGGAACCTCTTGTTTGCACACATTTTAGCAAACTTGTACAACATGACAGGGTCTGGCAGTAAACCATTCTAAATCCTCTTTTCCTCTTTCCATAAATGGCTAGTTCAAAAAAATGCACTAAGATATCTGTGAGGTTCATAATGTGGTAATCATTCATTCAGTCATTCTATATGTGCTTATTTATATGTTCCAAGCACTGCTTGAGGTACTGGAGTTAGAGAAGTGAATAAAACAAAGTCCCTGATATCTTAGAACTTTATATCCCAGTGGTATTGGTGCATAATTGCATCAAGAGGTACTTAAGGTTTTTCCTTCTATTCTGTATAGAAGGGCTCTCATATATTTGGGGAGAGAAGGCATTCCAGGTGACAGCTGGGATCTGGGAGCTTGAGGCAGCACCCCCATGCCTCATGTACACTAAGTAACATGTCTATAGTATATTTTCCTTTCCTAGAGACCCTATTCTGCTGAGACCACTTGCGGGGCTGGGTGTGCTGAAATCAAACCATGACACAAACAGGATATGACTAAGAAGAGTTCTTGTTGTGTGGCTTGTGTTTACAAAACGCTTAAGAGTAAATTAAATTTGGCCCTAGTCCTAGACAAGTTTATTCTAGACCAGCTCTATCTGTTGCTTTTGGTATGGCTTTAGCAACACCAAGCTTGCAGTCTGATCTCCACCTCACTAAATTTTAGGCAGAGTAAACTATATTTCATGTTTAAGCAGTGTACCTGTGGTTGGCTACCTTCTTGCAACTTCCTGCTTACAACACAGAGACAGGTAAAAGACTGCAATTAGGTAATTTTGACTCTTGCTAGAAAATCAAATCAGTAACTTTATCTATGTGCCTTACAGAAGGCAATACACAACTTGTTACTTATATCTCATGTTCATATCACTAATACAGAAGCTGTGATAACTTATTGTTATAGTTAGCTGATTGTGTGGGCATCTTCCCCACTTGCTTATGAGCTCCTCCAGGGTAGCGACAGACCCTCACCTTCTTTGTACACATCAATGCCAAGTGAGGTCTCAGCCATAGTAGAGGTCATTACTGAACTGTTGCTAGTGTCATATGGCCAAACATTAATGAGGGACCAGAGAAGGTCAACCAACTGTAAATGAGATTCTAAGGTAATTTTTTTTTTATTTCAAGAAAAAACGAGAGTACAAACATTTTGGTTTCATTTTATATCTTTGCCTCTCCTTAGCAAGGGTTAGAGGTATGTCCCTCCCCTCCACAATGCTCACCGCATCCGTCAGTTGTGAGTCTAACCCTCCGAACCCCCTAATCCCTGGTGAACACCACCACCATTTATTTGAGCACCGTAGTGTTAATCAGTCAGTACCAATCTGATGGCGAGTACTTGTGAAGCCCATTCACATGATCTTGTGTCACCTCACTTCGGATAATGGGCTCAAGCTCAATCCAGGAAAATATAAGCAGTGCTAGATCACTGTCGTTTCTTAAAATTGAGTAATACACCATTGTATTCATATACCAAATTTTAATAATCCACTCATGAATTGACGGCTCTTTGTCATCATGTCACTCTTTTACCATACTTTTTTCTTTTAGAGTAGTTAACAAGAAGGAAGACGTATTGAAGGTCTTCTTCTGTTCTATCATATCTTCCAGTAGAAATGTACCTGAACACTTTTGATTCAGATATATCATCAAAAGTTAACCTCTTGATTTTTGTGGCAGCGAGATCCACAAATAAAGGGGAGCGCTGAGGCTGCCGCGGAAGTTGGAGTGAGGTGGTGAGCCCGGCGGCAGGGAGACAGGCGCAGCCTCGGCCGATGTGACTGGCGGTGCCAGCGCGGCCTCAGTCTGGAGAGGATTCAAGGTGACGAACGAAGAAACTCTTCCCAAAAAGGTTTGACTGAGTGAGATAGACTTCAAAGTTATGCCACGAGAAGAGTTAAGTCTAAGATGGAAACAATATGATGCATATGTACAAGCTCTGGAGGGCAAGCACACAGATCTTAACTCTAATGACATAATTGGCTTAAGGGAGTCTGAAGAAAAACTAAGGGAACAACAGCAGGAGTCTGCACGCAGGGAAAACATCCTTGTAATGCGACTAGCAACCAAGAAACAAGAGATGCAAGAGTGTACTACTCAAATCCAGTACTTCAAGCAAGTCCAGCAGCCGAGCGTTGCCCAACTGAGATCAACAATGGCGGACCCAGCGATCAACTTGGTTTTCCTAAAAATGAAAGGTGAACTGGAACAGACTAAAGACAAACTAGAACAAGCACAAAATGAACTGAGTGCCTGGAAGTTTATGCCTGATAGCCAAACAGGGAAAAAGTTAATGGCGAAGTGTCAAATGCTTATCCAGGAGAATCAAGAACTTGGAAGGCAGCTGTCCCAGGGACGTATTGCACAACTTGAAGCAGAGTTGGCTTTACAGAAGAAATATAGTGAGGAGCTTAAAAGCAGTCAGGATGAACTGAATGACTTAATCATTCAACTGGACGAAGAAGTAGAGGGTATGCAGAGTACCATTCTAGTTCTTCAGCAACAACTGAAGGAGACACGCCAGCAGTTGGCTCAATACCAACAGCAGCAGTCTCAAGCCTCAGCCCCAAGTACCAGCAGGAATACATCTTCTGAACCTGTAGAACAGGGAGAGGCCACAAGTAAAGACTGCAGCCGTCTGGCAAACGGACCAACCAATGGTAGCTCCTCCCATCAGAGGATGTCTGGGTCTGGATTTCACAGGGAGGGGAACATAACTGGAGACTTTCCTTCTTCTCCAGGGAATGGCAATAAGGCTTCCAACAGCTCAGAGGAGAGAACTGGCAGAGGAGGTAGTAGTTACGTAAACCAACTCAGTGCGGGGTATGAAAGTGTAGACTCTCCCACGGGCAGTGAAAACTCTCTCACACAC
>CAUYRT010004054.1:0-21489 GCA_963574885.1 Lepilemur ruficaudatus | reverse complement strand
CATGAGTGGATTGTTAAAATCTGGTATTTGTTCACAATGGAATATTACTCAATTTTAAGAAATGACAGTGAGTTAGCACCTCTTGTATTATCCTGGATTAAGCTTCAGCCCATTATTCGAAGTGAGATGACACAAGACCTGAAGAATGGGCCCCACTTGTACTCGCCATCAAACTGGTATTGACTGATTAACACTATGGTGCTCAAAGGGTGGGAGCGATCACTAGGGGATTGGGGGAGGGGGGTAAACCCATGTCAGAGCGATGTGGGGGGCACTGTGGAGGGGTGGGATATGCTTGAAAAGTAGTTGGGGAGCGGAATTAGGGGTCTCAATAGGGGAAAGGAATTCCTCAAAAACTGATTCATGTAATTAACTGTACACCTCGGTAAATTCACTGAAAATCATTTAATTGTAACTTAAAATGGAGTGTTGGTTGTACGTAGATACAGTTGGAGCACTATGTATGTACTCTCTGGACTACTTTGACAGAGTAGGTTTTTGAATGTAACAAGATAAGTCAACTTGAGTGGTAATATATTTTGGGAAATCAGCTCAATACAAATTGTGACTGTAAACATTGTACTGTAAATGCTTTGTAGTTTTCCCCCAATAAAAAATAAATAAAAAAAGAAAGAAACACACCTTAGATCCAAAGACACAGGTTGAAAGTAAAAGGATGGAAAAAGATAATAGTAACCACAGATAGTTGGAGTGCTATATTAACATCAGGCAATAAAATATGTTTTAAGACAGATACTTGCTAAAGACAGGGGCATTTCATAATGATACAGGGTCACTACATGAAGAAGATATAACAATTATAAATATATACACTCTATACAACCAAGTGTCAACATATATGAAGGAAAAACTGACAGAATTGAAAGGAGAAATAGGCAATTTAACAATCGTTGGATATTTCATTACACCACTTTCAATAATAAGTAGAACAACCAAACAGAAATCAGTGATGATATAGATTTGTGCAACATTATCAACCAATAAAATAATAATAATAATAATAATACAAAGGGTCAACAAAACTATAAATTTGTTCTTTGAAAAGATTTAACAAATAGATATAAATTTTGCCAGTTTTCCCAGAATAGAAGAGAAATCACCAAAATAAGCTCAATCAGATATGAAAACGGAGATATTGCACTGATACCACAGAAATATAAAACATCATCTATAGATAATATGAAAATCTCCATGCACCTAAACTAGAAAATGTAGAAGAAATGGACAAATTTCTGGAAACACCTAATCCCTCAAGACTCACATAGGGATAAATAGAACTCCTGAACAGACCAATAGAGAGCAGTGAGATCAAAACTGTAATAAAAAACCTTACAACAAAAAAGTAGCCCCAGACCAGATGGATTCATATCCAAAAAATACCAGATCTACAAAGAAGAGCTGGTACCCATATAATCCAAATTATTGCATAATATTAGAAAGAGGAAATCCTCCTCAACTCATTGTATGAAAATAGTGTCACCTTGCTAATAAAGTGAGGAATGGACACAACAACAACAGCAAAAAATAAAATAAAACAGACCATTATCCTGTATAAATATAGATGCAAATATCTTCAATCAACTTTTAGCAAAGTGAATTCAACAGCATATGAAAAAAATAATCCACCATGACCGAGTGGGCTTAATTCCAGTGATGCAAGGATGATTCACCAAATGTAAATCAACAAATGTGATTCACCACATAAACAGAAGGAAAAACAAAGACCACATAATCATATTAACAGATTCAGAAAAATATTCAACAAAATCCAGCACCTTTTCATGATAAAAAAGAACCTTTAAAAACTAGGCATAGAAGGAATACATCTCAGAATTATAAAAGCCATATATGACAAATCCACAGCCAACATCATGCTGAATGGGAAGATGTAGAAAACATTCCCACTAAGAACAGGAAGAAAACAGAGTGCCCACTGTCACCACTTCCATTCAACATATTGGTGGAAGTCCTTACCAGAGCAATCAGACAAGAGCAAGAAATAAGGGAGATCCAAATTGGCAAAGGGGAGGTCAAAACATAGCTTTTTCCTGATTATATGATCTTATATCTAGAAAACATCAAAGACCCCACCAAGAGACTCCTGGAATTGATAAACAAATTTAGCAGTGTCTCAGGTTACAAAATTGATGTACATAAATCAATAGCATTTCTGTGTATGAATAACAGTCAAGCTGAGAATCAAATCAAAGACTCAGTAACATTCACAATAGCTACAAATAAAATAAAATACCTAGGAATATACTTAACTAAGGAGGTGAAAGATCTCTACAAGGAAAACTGCCAAACTCTGAGGAAAGAAATTTTGGAGGACACCTACAAATGGAAAAACTTATCATGCTAATGGACAAGTAGAATCTACATTGTTAAAATGTCCATACTACCCAAAGTAAATTACAAATTCAAATGCAATCCCCAACAAAATACCAATGTCATACTTCACATATTGAGAAAAAATAATTCTGTGCTTCGTTTGGAACCACAAAGGAGGCCAAATAGCCAATCAATATAAGCCAAAAAGAAAAAATAAGAACAAGCATCAAGATGGTGGACCAAAGATACCACAAGCCAAAGCATCTCCATAGGAAGGAGAGTTTTAGATAAAAAAAGAAGAAACAAACAGATCTACAAACATAGATCAGAAGAGGGTCTAAAGGAAGGTTGCCTGAACCTACAGGAGACTCCATGGGGAGAGACTGCAGAGCAGGACTGTAAGGGGAAAGGCATCAGGAGGAATTAAGCTCCAAGAGGTTGACAGAACAGCGAGGAGGGTAGGTGGATTGGTTAGGATTGCCCTCTCTTGAACAGTTGATGGGCTCCCAAGATGCTGGAGAGAACTTCTGCCAATGTAAGCCCAGAGAATGCTGCTCTCAGTGAGTAGAGAGCTTCTTGATTGCAGGGCACCAGGCCTCAGGCTCCCCCAATGGAGAATCCCACCCCACAGATCTGAGCCAGATGGGAGGTGCCATATTGTTTCTTTACCCACCAGTGCCTTTGTTCTCCCCAGGGGGGGGACAGCACCTCAGATTCTGTCTTACTAATCCCCCAAAAGACATTTTACAACTCCAGCCAAGACTGCAGGAGCCACAGGGGTCCAGTGGGTGCTGGATGATCTGTGTGACTCCAGAGCCCCTTCATTCTGGGAGGACTGCCTCCTGAGAGAGGGTTGGTGATGACCAGAGGGCAGACATTACTTCACCTACACTTGTTCCCCCTTCCCTTCCCCACCAGAAGCTGTTGAGAGAGAGAGAACTGAGCCATCACACAGAGGTTTCCACAGGAAATGAGGCTCAGACCTTTCCTTTTGGAGTATTGCAGCAGACTGAAGGCTGATTGGACTATGAGCTCCCTGATTGCTGGCCCTCCCTGGTGCTGCTTGCCTGGTGACTCCAGCATAGCCAGACATACTCCAAGATGGAGGGACACTGAACCAGCTTGTGCACCACCACTTGAGACTGTCATCCTTGTCCCTAGCATGGACAGGGATTGATCTCTGGGGCCCAGAATACAGGCCTGCAGTCCAGATCCTGTACACCCAGGTCTTAATTGCATCACCCAGGGGTACAGAGGAGGTATTTGTGAATACCTGGCTCCAGCCAGATCCATGGCAGGAAAAATCCCAGCCCACATCACAGTCATGGGGGAGCTCAGCTGGCTCAAGTTCTTGCCTGCTGGTAGGGGCCAGGAGACATGGTGGAATATGGGAGGGTAGAAAGGAGCAAGTTCTGCTATAGACTGCCTGAGTGAGAGTTTCAGATTTCTCCACCTGCATACAGAGACTTTATGGCTGAATGGAACCACATCAACCCCTCTCTGGAAGCTTTGCTCAGAGGCAGGGAACAGACTTTTGACCCCTGCTAAAAGCATTTATGGAGCTTCAGAGCAGGCTCACACAACCCAGCCACACCCAGCCTCACTCCCCCATGCACTCCAGCTGAGATGGAGAATCAGGACATACCTGGAATGTCCTGGGATCCACTCACCACCTGGGGCATTAGAGTGCTTCTCCTGAAGAACTAGAGCTGAACACAAGAACCAAAAACAACATTGCAGCTTGTTACTTCAGGAAAGCACAGCCTACAGGCAGGAAGGTCAATTTGCACTTTTATTACACTTACTTATTCATTATACAGAGTATGGTTGACTCTCACACACAGGCAACACACACTGGCTCAGAAATTAAAGTGGGCATGTGATTATTTAAATAAAAGAAATTCCAAAGGTAAGAAGCAGCAGCTGCAACAGATGGGAAGAAATCATCATAAAAACTCCAAAAGTATGAAGAATCAAATAGAAAGGACACCCCCAAAAGGGAACATGAGCTTTCTAGCAATGGCTACCAACTACAATCAGAATATTAAAATGACAAATGAAGAATTTTAAACATGGATTGTAACAAACGTCAATGAAATGGAAGATAAAATGGAAACCCACTACAAAGAAACCACAAAAACAATGCAGGAAATGAATGAACAATTCAATAAAGAAATTGAAATATTAAAGAAAAATCAAAAAGAACTTCTGGAAATGAAAAATTCATTCAAGGAATTACAAAACACAGTGGAAAGCCTTAAGAACAGATTAGATCAGGCAGAAGAAAGAATCTCAGAGATTGAACACATCACCTCTCAATTAATCACACCAATTATGAAGCTAGAGAAGAGAATAAGTGGAATGAGCAAAGCCTACAAGAAATATGGGATTATGTAAAAAGGCCTAGCATAATAATCATAAGCATCCGTGAGACTGAAGAAGAAAATACAAAAGGATAATTTAGGAACATTCCCCTAGCCTTCCTAGAAATCTAGATATACAGGTACAAAAAGTTCAAAGGACACCTGGGAGATCACAAAGAGGCAAACGCCACAACACAGTCATCAGACTGGCCACAATAAACATGAAAGAGGCACTCCTATGAGCCATGAGGCAAAAGTAACTTACAAAGGAAAACCCAAGACTAACTGCAGAATTCTCAACTCAGACCTTACAAGCTAGAAGGGATTGGAGTCCCATTCTCAGTCTAAACAAACAGAATAATTCCAAGCCTAGAATTTTGTATCTTGAAAAACTATGTTCCATATATGAGGGGAATATAAAGTCTTTCTCAGATAAATAAACACTGAGGGAAATTGTCAAGACAAGACCTGCTCTGCAGGAAGTACTCAAAACTGCATTATATAGGAATCAACGCAATAGACAATCAACAGTATAAAATCACCCAAAGGCTAAAGGTCAAAAGCCAAATACCACAATGGCTCAAGAGTTTAAAAAAGCAACAAAGTTCTACTCAACGGGAAGAACAGAAATCCACCCCACTTATCAATTCCTTCAATAAATGTAAATGGCTTTAACTGCACACTGAGGAGACATAGGCTGGGACAACGTATCTATATACAAAAAGCCAAGAATCTTTTGTCATCAGGAAACAGACCTAACCCAAAAGGACACATTCAGACTGAAGGTGAAGGGATGGAAAACAATATTTCATGCATATGGAAACCAAAAGAAAGCTGGTGTAGCAGTTCTCATATATCATAACTTATTCTTCAAATCAACAGTAAAAGACAAAGATGGTCTTTATACAATGATAAAGGAAAGAATTCAGGAAGAAGACATAACAATTCTAAATATGTAAGCACCCAATACAGCTGCACACAGATTTATAAAGTAAATCCTACTTGATCTAAACAAAATGAAAAGCAGGATAACCATAACGGTTAGGGACTTTGACACCCCTTTGACAGGACAGGACAGATCCTCCAAACAGAAAATGAACAAAGAAACAATGGACTTAAACAGAACTGTAGAACAAATGGACCTAACAGACTCCAGTAGAAACATTCTTCTCTACACAAAGTCATAGAAACTAAACAATCTACTGCTGAATGATACTCAGGTCAAGGAGGAAACTAAGATGGAAATAAAAAGACTCTAAGAGGTAAATGATAAAGGAGCACAAGTTATCAAAATCTGTATGACACAGCTAAAGTAGTCATGAGAGGAAAACTCATGGCCATAAATAACCATAAAATTTGGCCTACACCCAAAAGACAGAAAGGTCACAAATAAACAATCTAATGAATTGACCCAAACAACTGGAGAATGAGGAACAAACCAATTCCAAACAAAGCAGACGACAAAAAAATGACCAAGATCAGAGCAGAAGTAATGAAATAAAAAACAAAAGAACTATAGAGAAGTTTAATTTTAAAAAGTTGGTTCTTTGATGGCAAGAACATGTGGGATCCATTCTTCCAGTCTTGTGTCACCTCACTTTGAATAATGGTCTTAACCCTAATCCAGGATAATATAAACAGTGCTAGCTCACTGTCATTTCTTAAAATTGAGTAATATTCCATTGTAAACATTGACCAAATTTTAATAATCCACTCATGAATTGATGGGCACTTGAGTTGTTTCCACGACCTAGCAATAGTGAATTGTGCTGCCATAAACATTAGGGTGCAGATGTCTTTATAACACAATGTCTTATGTTCTTTTTCGGCTCAAATGATGGTGGTGTGCCCTAGGTCTTCCGGGGGTGGGGGGTAGACCAACATCTGAGCTATGTGGTGGGCACTGTGGAGGGGAGGGGCATGCTTGAAAAGTAGTTGGGGAAGGGAATTATGGGTCTCAATAGGTGGAAGGAAATTCTCTAAAACTGATTTACATGAATAACTTTACAACTTCGTAAATTCACTAATAATCATATAATTGTATACTTAAAAAAAAAAGTTGGTTCTTTGAGTCGTCCAGACATCAAGCTATACTATAAAGCAATAACAATCAAACCATCCTGTGACTGGCACAAGAACAGAAACATTGATCTTTGGAACAGGACTGAGATTTCAGAGATGAAATGATATGCATATGGTAATCTAATCTTTGATAAACCAGGCAAAAATATACATTGGGGAAAAGAATCTCTTTTCAATAAATAGTGCTGGGAAAACTGGATAGCTACATGCAGAAAAATGAAACTGGATCCCTACCTCTCACCTCTGAAAAATACAATCAAGATGGATAACAGACTTAAACCTAAGGCATTGAAACCTTAAGAATCCTAGAAGAACACGTTTGGAAGACCCTTTCAGACATCTGCCAAGGCAATGAATTCCTGAAAAAGACCCCCAAAGCAATTAATGCAGCAGCAAAAATAAATAAATGGGATCAGATCAAATTAAAAAGCTTCTACACAGCCAAAGAAACTATCATTAGAGCGAATAGACAACCTACAGAATGGGAGAAAATGTTTGCTCTCTACATTTCCTATAAAGGTGTGATAACAAGAATCTACCTAGAATTCAGAAGAATTAACAAGAAAAAATCAAACAACCCCATCAATAAATTGGCAATGGAAATGAACAGAAACTTTTCCAAAGAAGACAGAATAATGGCCAGCAAACATATGAAAAAAAAGTTCAACATCTCTAATCATTACAGAAATGCAAACCAAAACCACAATGAGATACCACATAACCCCAATGACATTGGCCTCTATCAAAAAATTCCGAAACTACAAATGCTTGCGAGGATATGGAGAGACAGGAACACTCTTACCCTGCTGGTGACTGCAAATTAGTGCAACCTCTATGGAAAAGAATTTGGAGATTTCTCAAAGAGCTAAAAATAGAAATATCATTCTATCCAGCAATAGCATTATTAGGCATCTACCCAGAAGAGCATAAAACATTCTATGATAAAGACATCTGCACCCGAATGTTTATGGCAGCACAATTCACTATTGCAAGGAGGTGGAAACAACCCAAATGCCAGTCAATTCGTGAGTGGATTATTAAAATTTGGTATATGTTTACAATGGAATATTGCTCAATTTTAAGAAATGACAGTGAGCTAGCACCACTTATATTATCCTGGATTGACCTTAGACCCATTATCCAAAGAGAGGTGTCACCAAGAACGGAAGAATGGGCTTAACATGTACTCACCATCATATTGGTACTAACTCATTAACACTGTGGAGCTCACATGTTGGTGGTGTTCACCAGGGATCCAGGATTTGGGAGGAAGATCCACATCTGAGGGATGCAGTGACCATTGTGGAGGGGAGGAGCATACCTCTAACCCTTGCTAGTGAGAGGCAAAGATATAAAATTTGACCAAAAAAAAAAACATGCTGAGTAAAGCAATTAGAGACAAAATTTCCATATTATATAATTACACTCATAGGAAATGTCTGGAAAAGGCAAATCTATAGAAACAGGGAGCAGTTAGTGGGTCGCTGAAGTTGGGGATGAGAATGAGTTCTCTTAATAGGGAGAAGGAAATGTTCTAAAATTGATCTGTGGGAATGGCTTCACAACTTGGTAAATTTACTAATAATCATTTAATTGTACACTTAAAATGGATGAATTGCATGGTATGTAAATTATACTTCAATAAAGTTTTTTTCTAAAAAAAAATGTTGATTCTTTCAAAAGATAAACAAAATTGAAAGACCTCTTGCCAGATTAACTGGAAGTACAAAACAAAGGTCTCTAATAAACTAAATCAGGTATGAAAATGAGAAATTACAACTGATACCACAGAAATACACAATATCATCTATGAATACTATGAAAATCCCTATTCACGTAAACTTGAAAATGTGGACAGAATGGACAAATTCTTAGAAACACACTGCCTCCCTAGACTTAATCAGGAAGATATGGAATTTCTGAACAGAATAATATCAAGTACAAAAATAGAAGCAGTAATAAAATCAACATTGTCAAAATGCCTATAATACCAAAAGTGATTCACAGATTCAATGGAATGCCTATTAAAATACCAACATCATCTTACACAGATCTATAAAAAAATAATTCTATGTTTTGTATGGAACCAGAGAAGACCCCATATAGCCAAAGCAACCTTAAGAAAAAAGAAAAAATTTTTACATATAAATTTACCAGACTTCAAGCTATACTACAAAGCTATAGTAGTGAAAAACATAATGGAAACAGCATCATATTGGCACAAGAACAGAAACATAGACCAATGGAACAGGGCTAAGAATCCTGATATGAAACAGTCTTCATATGATCATTTGATCTTTGAAAAAGCAGACAGAAACATACACTGGAGAAAAGAATCCCTATGCCATACATGGTGCTAGGAAAATTGGATAGCCCCACGTAAAAGATTGAAACAGGATTCACATTTCTCACAAAATAAAACTCATGATGTATAACAGACTTACACCTAAGGCAAGAAACATAAGAATTCTAGAAAAAAATGTTGGAAAAACTCTTGTAGACATCAGCCTGAGGAAAGAATTTATGAAGATGACTTCAAAAGCTATCAGAGCATCAATAAAAATAAGTATATGGGACTTGATTGAATTAAAAAGTTTCTACGTGGCCAAAGAAAGTATCACTGGAGTTAATAGACAACCTACAGAAATTATTTGCATGCTATATATCTGATAAAGGGCTAATAACTAGAATCTATATAAAACTAGGAAAATTAACAAGAAAAAAAGTCAAACAACCCCTCTAAATGTGGGCAAACGACATGAAGAGAAACTTTTCAAAAGAAGATGGACTAATGACCAGGAAACAAATGAGAAAATGCTCAACGTGTCTAATCATCATGAAAAAATGCAAATCAAAACCACAATGAGATATCATTTAACTCCAGTGAGAATGGCTTTTATCAAAAACTCCCAAAACAACAAATGTTAGCATGGATGCGGAGAGATAGGAACATGAATATACTTCTGGTGGTACTGCACACTAGTACATCCTCTGTTGAAAATATCTGGTATTTGTTCACAATGGAATATTACTCAATTTTAAGAAAAGACAGTGAGTTAGAACCTCTTGTATTATCCTGGATTAAGCTTGAGCTCATTATTCGAAGTGAGGTGACACAAGACCCGAAGAATGGGTTCCACTTGTACTCACCATCAAATTGGTATTGACTGATTAACACTATGGTGCTCAAAGGGTGGGAGCGAACTCTAGGGAATTGGGAGTTGGGGGGTAAACCCACATCTGAGCGACGTGGTGGGCACTGTGGAGGGGTGGGATATGCTTGAAAAGTAGTTGGGGAGCGGAATTAGGGGTCTCAATAGGGGAAAGGAATTCCTCAAAACCTGATTCATGTGATTAACTGTACACCTCGGTAAATTCACTGAAAATCATTTAATTGTACACTTAAAATGGAGTGTTGGTAGTACGTAGGTACAGTTGGAGCACTATGTATGTGCTCTCTGGACTACTTTGACAGAGTAGGTTTTTGAATGTAACAAGATAAGTCAACTTGAGTGGTAATATATTTTGGGAAATTAGCTCACTACAAATTGTGACTGTAAACATTGTACTGTAAATGTTTTGTAGTTTTCCCCCAATACAATTTTAGGAAGAAAAAAATGAACATTATTTTTCCTTCTTCTGCTTCCTTTTCTCTCTCTGTCTCTCCCTGACCTTTCTCATCATCCATCACCCACCTCCCTCTGCCCCATTTAACTGCACTTATAGCTCTATGGTTATTTTTTCTTTATAGTAATTCTATTTTCTTTATGTTCTCTATGCTTAGCTATCTTTCATTTAATATCATTCATATTTGTTTGTTTAAAAATTCAATAAATGTACACTAAATTTTATTAGTGTTACAAAGTTTCATGAATAACTAAGTAGACTTCTAAAAAGAAGAGCAAAGAAGGAATACTTGTTGCTTTCTGTAATGAAACATGCTGAGAATCCTAATAATTTAAAAACTGTGTTTTTGGCACAATATTGCATGTTAAGACTAATGGAGAAGAACAGAGACCACAGTGGCAGAACAATAATAAATGGGAACTTAGTATACAAAGCAGAATAAAAAAATAAATGAGCAAAAATGATGATTTTGTCAAAACTGTCAAGAAAACTGACTCACAAGAAAATAAAAAGTTATCCATATTTAAAAGGTAAAAAGATGGTAAAGTATTAAAGACTCAAACATAAAAGTAAAAATATAAAATTGATAGAATAAAATTAGGAAAATAATGTGAAAAAGAACTCAGCAAATATTTATGAAAACTAGAAAAGCATAGCTTATTAAACAAAATATCTATTAATTTGATAAATACAAAATTCAGAGTTTTTTCAATAAAAAATTACACAGTGCTAATTCGTTAATATAGGCAATTAATGAACTACACAAGGATATTTTGTAATTCAACACATATAAGAAAATAATTTTCACATGCAAGTTATAGAAGAAGCCCAAAGAGTAGCAAGTGCAGGAAAAGATATTATAAAATATTATTTAATTAGATAATTCAAATTAAAACATAACAAAGTTTTTTAACTATTAGATCGGCCATTATTAGAAAACAATTATAGTTGGATAAGAGGGATGTCCGTTTAGCCATTTTAGAGACAATGATTAATCACATTAAGCAAATGCATAAGGTATGAGTCACTGTTTTCACTTACAATGCTTAATAATGGACCATATCACAGGTTGCTCATTTTAGTACTGCTTGCATTAGCAGAGGCTTATAGGCAAAATTCTGCAAAGAAGTCTTAAGCAGAGCAAGATTAAATGTAAACATTGCATGTATAGTTCTTCAAAATAATTTATTTAATGAAAAATATGTAAAATACACAATGATGTATATAGCACAACGGAATTTTCAGATAATTTAAAATAAATGTGCACATAACAATAATAATTTACAATGAAACATACAAATATAAACATACAACCCATTAGAATGATTTCCTAATAAAGATGGTGAAAATGAGAGCAAGATATAGGTAATAATGAGAATAAATTAAGAAATCAATTCAACGAAATTTGAAAAGTATTTGTGGTGGTTTTGTATTGGATCAACTTATCTCTACTCTAACTGCACTTCCCAGAGTCCCCTTTCCTGTACACTTTAAATTACAGTTGGCTAAAGAAGAAAACTGGCAGATTTGCAGAACAGAATGAAGCCATAGCCATTACTTTCTAGGGTTACAAGTGTTAGATGTGGGGCTGGTGGTGGGAAGTGGGGAATGGAGAAAGGAGACAGACACAGAGGCGTAAGTGGGTTCCAGTTCTCCCTTGCTCCCCACTGTTCCATTTCCAGCTCTTATTCCTAGTATTTAATCTGATGACCAATAAATCCCAGTCCAACCCTCCAAGATGCCTTTCCACCATCGCTCTCTCATGGTTCCAAGCCTGCAGCTAAAGGTGTTTGGCTTCAGAGGAGCTGGTTAGTGACTTTTCTCTGATGTTCTTACTCTCTCTGTCAGATCCTTAAGACGACAGCTTCTCCAATAATCATCTAGACCAGAAGTCAGCAAACTGTGGCCTGTGAGCCAAACAAGCCCACCATTATTTTGGAGTTTTTTTAAAATTTTTTTTATTTTTTTTTTTTGTAAATGTAGTTTTACTGGAACATAGCCAGCCATGTAGGTATCCTCTATGACTGCTTTTGTAGTCCACCACACAGTTAGTTAAGACAGAGTCCCTGTGGCCTTCAAACGCTGAAATACTCACTCTCTGGCTCTTTACAGGAAGTACATCTTATCAACTGCTAATCTAAGGTCTTTTTATATATTTGTTATCCTATTACTTTTACGGTGGTCCTTGTTTCTTGATTTATAAAGTCTGACTTTATAAATCACTGTGCTTGAGGTGTTTTGTGTGTGCATATGTGTGCCTATGTATTTGTGTGTGTGTGTGTTTGCATGATAGAGAGAGAGAAAAGAGACGAAGACAATATTTATAGATTAAAATCACATTATGCTGGGAATTACATCATTAGTTTATAAAGGAGGAAACTACTCATCAACACATGTTGAAATGATATTTTCCTCTTACAATAGCATCCAAAAATATTTATGACATACAAAGGAAAAGCAAAAGTTCTGCTATTCAGAAAACATAATAGTGTTCTATTTCTTCCTGGCTTCATGGGATTAGATTCTTGAAAAATACAATCTAAGGAAATTTATACTAGAAAGTTTAACATATGGGAACAAACTTAAATGTGAATCTATTAGAGGCATTATTTTAATACATATAATTTAAATTACTAAGTGACACTCTAAAAGGGTATCAACATAAAAAATAAACAAAACAATTCCATTTAAAATATGCAAATAGAAGTGGGTGCACAATTTAAAGAAGTGTCTAATACTTTCCTGAGTTATTACTGATATCCATTTTTAAAATTTGACCTTGATTTCAAAGATACAGATTCAGTTTGACAAATTTAATTATCTTTCATTACAAGAAATGCAAAATGTAGTTCTATTGTAAGCTATATTTCTTCAATTTTTCTGTGCACATCTGAGACGTTAATTACAACCACTTGAATCCTGTTAAATCTTCTGACCAAGCTTGTCTCTTCCTGGCTTCTACTGACTTCTCTTTCTAATTTTTTTTCTGTCATGATTTTTAAATTGAATGCATTAAAACTCAATTTGTTTTCACTTGCAAAAAAATAAATATGTGTGTATTATAAATTTAGGGAAGGGAACATATTTGGAATAGCATAAAGCATATTAAAAAAACACTACGAAAACCTGATATTGTGTTTGCTTGTTTAGTAAAGTAATAAAAACAGAATAAATGCAATCCCCATCAAAGTACCATCTTCATTCTTTACAGCCTTAGAGAAAATAATTCTTCACTTTGTATGGAATCAGAAAAGACCTCGTATAGACAAAGCAATCTTAAGCAAAAAGAACAAAATAGGAGGCAACAGTCTTCCAGACTTCAAGTTGTACTATATACAATAATAATCAAATCAGCTTATTATTGGAACAAGAACAGAACCATTGATCTTTGGAACAGGACTCAGAGGCCAGAGATGAAACTATCTGCATATGGTAACCTAATCGCTGATAAAACAGACAAAAATATACATTGGGGAGAAGAATGTCTTTTCAATAAATGGTGCTGGGAAAACTGGATAGCTACATGCAGAAAAATGAAACTGGATCCCTACCTCTCACCTCTCACAAAAATACACTCAGGATGGTTAAGAGACCTAAACCTAAGGCATGACAGCATAAGAATCCAAGAAGAAGATGTTGGGAAGACCCTTTCAGACATTGGCCTAGGCAAAGAATTCCTGAAGAAGACCCCCAAAGCAATTAATGCAGCAACAAAAAGAAACAAATGAGATCTGATCAAATTAAAAAGCTTCAGCACAGCCAAAGAGACGATCACTAGAGCAAATAGACAACCTACAGAATGAGAGAAAATATTTGCGTTCTACAATTCCGATAAAGGTCTGATAGCAAGAATCTACCTAGAACTCAAAAGAATGAACAAGAAAAAAAATCAAACAACCCATTTATAAATGGGCAAAGGAGATGAACAGAAACTTTCCCAAAAAAGACAGAATAATGGCCAGCAAACATATAAAAAAAATGTTCAACATCTCTAATCATTAGAGAAATGCAAATTGAAACCACAATGAGATGCCACCTAACCCCAGTGAGATAGGTCTCTATCAAAAAATCGCAAAACAACAAATGCTGGCGAGGATGTGGAGAGACAGGAACACTCTTACACTGCTGGTGGGACTGCAAATTAGTGCAACCTCTGTGGAAAAGAATTTAGAGATTTCTCAAAAAGCTAAAAATAGAAATACCACTCAATCCCGCAATAGCATTATTGGGCATCTACTCAAAACAGCATAAGACATTCTATAATAAAGGTATCTGCATCCGAATGTTTATGGCAGCACAATTCACTATTGCTAGGTCGTGGAAACAACCCAAGTGCCCGTCAATTCATGAGTGGATTATTAAAATTTGGTATATGTTTACAATGGAATATTACTCAATTTTAAGAAATGACAGTGAGTTAGCACTGCTTATATTATCCTGGATTAAGCTTAAGCCCATTATTCAAAGTGAGGTGACACAAGACCAAGAGAATGGACCCCACATGTACTCGCCATCAAATTGGTACTGGCTAACACTATGGTGCTCAAATGGTGGTGGTGTTCACTAGGGATTTGGGGGGTGGGGGTAAACCCACGTCTGAGTGATGTGGTGGGTACTGTGGAGGGGTGGGACATACTTGAAAAGTAGCTGGGGAGTGGAATTAGGGGTCTCAATGGGGGAAGGAATTCCTCTAAACTGATTTATGTGATTAACTGTACATCTTGGTAAATTCCCTAAAAATCATTTAATTGTACACTTAAAAAAATGTTGAATATGTTGGGTTAAATAAATATATTTATATAATAAAAAAAAAAGAGAAAGGACTGGGAGAGAGGGCATGATGGGAGATAGTAGAACAAAGAGAAGGCCAGGACCCCCCCCCATCTGTACCTTGAGTTCAGGTTTCCAAGAGAACTCAGATTTGGGGCCACAGTCTTGCTAGTGGTAGTTACATCATGAGGAAAAGAGGCACCTACATCAAAGAAATGCTCTGTGAAGCAGCCAACTGAGGGTCAATGGAAGGTGTATCCAATCATGCAAGAAACCCCCCACCAATGCCTTTTAAAGCTGCTTGACAGTGAGGCCATCATCAGCTGAACCTGTTGGAGCTGTTACCTGCCCTATGGAGCCCATAGACATCAAGCTCAAATGCCATGTAGAGCCAATCCAGGAAAGAGCTGAACCTCAACACCTTAGAAGCAGTGGAACAGGGCAGAATCTGCTTCATGCATCACGCCTGCCTGCTCCAACATGCCACGGTTAGACAATGTCTTGCACACACACACACTCCAAACACCTAGAGCTGCAAGTCTCACCTATTTAGAAGGGAGATCTAGAGGATTTTTAAATCAAACATGAGACTTAGAATTCAAAATACACAGGGATAAATCTCAGAAAATGCAACAAATCTGTTCCAATAACGCAGTGTAGCTGAAAAGTAATGGAGAAGCTGAGATAATGTCCCAATGGAAAAGGAGCTTTCAATATAATAAAATTGGTGGCATTTAATAAAAAGGTAAAACTATTTGGGTTTATATCTTGATGAGTTGAAATGCCTCACTAAACCCCTGGTTCTTGGCATCCATGATATATCGAGAATACTTTCGAATTAATACAAAGAAAAGAAATACCTACAAGAAAAATGGGTAATTTGATTATCTAAACTTCGTAGCTCAAAACAATTATCATTCCTTTGATTTTGTTTTTTATTTCAGAATATTACAGGAAGTACAAATGTTTAGGTTACATATATTGCCTTTGCACCACCCAAGTCAGAGCTACAAGTGTGCCCATCCCCCAGTGTGCACCACACCCATTAGATGTGAATATACCCATCTCCTCCTCCCCACTCCCACCTGCCTGACATCCAATGAATGTTACTTCCATATGTGCATATAAGTGCTGATCAATTAGTACCAATTTGATGGTGAGTATATATGGTACTTGTTTTTCCATTCTTGGGATACTTCACTTAGTAGAACGGGCTCCAGCTCTATCCAGGATAATACAAGAGGTGCTAGATCACCATTGTTTTTTGTGGCTGAGTAGTACTCCATAGTACACATATACCACATTTTATTAATCTACTCATGTATTGATGGGCACTTGGGTTGTTTCCACATCTTTGCAATTCTGAATTTTGCTGCTATAAACATTAGAGTGCAGATGTCTTTTTTATAGAATATCTTTTTTTCCTTTGGGTAGATGTCCAGTAATGGGATTGCTGGATCAAGTGGTAGTTCTACTTTTAGTTCTTTGATGTATCTCCATATTACTTTCCATAGAGGTTGTACTAGTTTGCAGTCCCACCAGCAGTGTATGAGTGTTCCTATCTCTCTGCATTCATGCCAACATTTATTGTTTTGGGACTTTTTGGAAAAGCCATTCTCACTGGAGTTAAGTGATAATCTCGTTGTGGTTTTGATTTGCATTTCCCTGATGATTAGAGATGTTGAGCATTTTTTCATATGTTTGGAGGCCATTAGTCTGTACTCTTTTAAAGTTTCTGTTCATGTCCTTTGTCCAATTTTTGTGGGTTGTTTGATTTTTTTCTTGCTGATTTTCCTGAGTTCTATACAGAGTCTAGTTATCAGTCCTTTATCAGATGTATAGCATGCAAATATTTTCTCCCATTCTGTAGGTTGTCTATTCACTCTAGTGATAGTTTCTTTGGCTGTGCAGAAGAAGTCTTTTAATTTGATCAGGTCCCATTTGTTTACTTTTGTTGATGCTGTGATAACTTTTGGGGTCTTCATACCAGATGAAGATGGTTCAACATACTCCAATCTATAAATGCAATTCACCACATAACCAGAAGTAAGAACAAAGACCATATGATCCTCTCAACAGATGCAGAAAAATCATTTGACAAAATTCCTTTGCTTTTGATTCTGCAGCTTTGGCAGGGCCCAGTGGGAACAGCTTGTCTGTGCCCCATGTGACATTTGCTAGGCTGGAATGTCCAAGGTGGCTTCTTTACTCATATGTCTGGCACTTCACCTGGGATGGCTGGAACAGCAGGGAGGCTGGAAGGACCTCTCTCTCTCTCTCTCCCCCTTCTCATAGACTCTCCACATGGCTAACTTGTACTTCCTCGCAGCATGGCAGTCTCCAAGCAGTTGGATGTCTTACACAGTAGCTGGCTTCCTCCAAAGAGCAAATGTAGAGCCTACCTTGCTTTCTTAGACCCAGACTGGCACAGTATCAATTGTGCCACATTCTATTAGTTATTCTAGAAAAACCTGTTCACCTTGTGCCAAGGCACAAAGATGTTCATTATAGCATTGTTTGTAATATCAAAATACTGGAAATAACCCAAATGTCTACTTATTACTGTTTAGGTGAATAAAATGTGCTATATTTATATAATGAATCAAAAGAAAATTAATAAACTGGATTATGATTTATCAGCAAGATACATCTAAAATGGTGTTGCATGAGAAAGGATATTTGAAAAATCATACACTATGAAACAAGTTATATAATTCTTTTAAATGCAAACTATAACTATATGCTTTTATATGTACACATTGTGAAAGTATTAAGTCATGGACTATAAGGACACACTCCAAAATCAAGATAGTGATTGTCTCAAGGAAAGAAAGGAGAAGAAATGTTTTGAGAAAAGGACAAAGTAGAATTCAATTTTATTTGTAATATTTATTTTGTTTTTTAAAGATGATGTGAATATGATGAAATTTGATCTTTATGGTTTTTTAGTATATTAGTCTCTGAAATTTTCTGAAGTTTAAATCCTCTTCAAAATAAAAAAAAAATGCTTAAGAGTTAGCTTGTGTTAAAATTGCTAATCTAGGTGGGGGCCCCAAGAGAGTTTAGTTTGGGAATTTTCAATATCTATAAGGGGTCTGAGATTTTACCCAATTGTGAGCTAAGAAGGTAGATTTCCAAAGTTTCATGTACGCTTACAGAAGACTTCTAGGTTGGAAACCAAAGACTTGATTACTCATGACAATAGCAGTAGCCAGAGTGTCAGCATTTGTGTCAGTTCTCCAAGATTCAATTCCCACAGGGCAATACAAAGAAGGCTGTGTTACAGGAGAGTAACAACAAGCACACGGAACCTAAATCTTTTATAATAGGCAGTAAAAATGCTTTACCTATACTCTGCACACTATCTCTATCTTCCAAGGGTGTAAGCCAATCTGCCCTTTGCTCCAGAGGAAGACACTATATTTATCTTACGAGGCTGATTACAATATAAGCATCCTTGAAAGTATTATCTAGGACAAAGGCAGTCAATGACTTGCTCATGAAATCTTCAGAAATTCAAGGGGCCTATGGAGAATTGTCTCCTAACATGACTTTTTAAATATGTGAAGACATACCCCACTGTAGCAAAAATATCATAGGATTATTAGTCCTATGATACTGCTATTGCAGTGTTAGATAAAGATCTATAAAGTTTTTAAATTTAATAGAGTATTTTGCTTATTCTAACTACAAACCTCTATAAGCTAAAATCATAAAATGAGAAGAATGAAACTGTACTATAAGCCAGGTCAGTAAGATACTGTTTAAAAAAAAAAAAAGCTAACTTGTAGCAAAATAATAAAACAGCTTTTCACCTCAAGTACAGTGTTTCTTAAAACATTAAATGCCATTTTAAAATTTTATCAGGAAAGAAGAAAACAACTACATAAGACCAGAATATTTAAAGGTATTCTAACTCATAAATACACTATACTATAAACAAGGTGCCATGGCATAAAATAAAATGAACTATAGCTATGCTCTAAAATTAACTTCAGTACACATTATGATGCATAATAGCTGCTAGAATCTTTAAACAACTCATAATGTATGTTTTACTTCTTTATGTTAATATGAAAAAATTCAAAATACCATACAAAGATTTTTAAAGGCCTATATTGAAATTCCAAGAAAGTTAAGCTGAATTTTGACATAAGGATAATGATAATGGATAGTTATATAAAGCTATTCAGTCTATAAAACACATAAAGCACTTTTACACGCAAAATATTAAAATGCTAATTTCTGAACAACTTAGAGGCAAAAAATTATTCAAACATATACTATGTCCTTGTCTAAGTACTGAGAGCTTCTTTGTACACAGTGGGTGCTTATTAAAGTCTGATTACTGTAGTGTCCAAGCACTCAACAGGAGTTTTTGGCAGTGGGGAAAGCACAAGTTTTGAAGTTCACCTTTGCCAGCCCTGCCACTTCATAGCTTATGACCCTGTACAAATCACAACTTCTGTAAGCCTCAGTTTCCTCACCTGCAAAATGAAGAGAATAATATTTAAATTACGCATCTAGAACTATGTCTGACATGTAGTGCTTGTCATTATGAGTTCTTTTAAGTTCTGAAATATTTCTACTTCATATTTAATAATCCTAATAAGTAGGTGAAACAATACAAACCAGTGTGGCTTTGAACTGTACTCTATTACATTCCAGTAATCTTACCCCATAATTATGGGTTATTCAAACAGAAGGACCACCAAGCCCTTTAGCTGTGGTCTCTGTTTATCCTAGTCCTCCTTTTCCTATTGCAAATATAGTCAGCCACAGATTCACAGAGACATTAATAGCACATCTAAGGCATGGTTATTATGGGCCATCTGATAATCACATTTGTTTTATATATATACATATACATACACATATTTTATTATTTACCTGTTAACTCCATAAGATGCCAATCATGAGCTAGTTTTCAGCAGTAGTTACATTCCCTTGATCACTGCTGCATGAGGATGTGATTAACTGGAAAACAGCGAGATCAGAGACACAGCCAAAGGTGACCACTCGCAGCCTACGCCATTACAACACAATTGTCAAGTTCGCTGGTGATTTAGTAAACCAAGTTCAGCTCTGTTCCCCTTGCCAGGGAGTCTCACGTTTGTGAAAATTGTATCAATTTGTGGGGTTCCATTTCCTGGTTGGAATTCTCAGTGGCTTTATCCAGAATCTCACTGGCGACTGGTTATTGTAGCACCAGCCCCGCCTTCTCTGCCCCTATGCTGGGGCATTTCCAATTGTGATTCCATTTCCAATTTCATTTCCAGTAAAGGTAATACTGCAGGTTGCCGTCCCCAATGCCAAATTTGAGTTTCTCCAAGAAAGTTTTTCCCCCCCCCACCAAGCCATACTTTATTTATTTATTTATTTTTTATTTTTTTATTTCAGCATATTATGGGGGTACAAATGTTAAGGTAATGTGTATTGCCCTTGCACCCCTTCCCCCTCCAGTCAGAGCTTCAAGCGTGACAATCCCCCAGATGGTGCACATCGCACTCATTATGTATGTATATACCCATCCCCTCCTCCCCCCTCCCGTCTGCCCCACACCCGATAAATGTTGTTCCTGTGTGTCCACTTAGGTGTTGATCAGTGAAACCAGTTTGCTAGTGAGTACATGTGGTGCCTGTCTATCCATTCTTGGGATACTTCACTTAGTAGAATGGGTTTCAGCTCCATCCAGGAAAACACAAGAGGTGCTATATCACCATTGTTTCTTATAGCTGAATAGTATTCCATAGCATACATATACCACATTTTGTTAATCCACTCATGTATTGATGGGCACCTTGGGTTGTTTCCACAACTTTGCAATTGTGAATTGTGCTGCTATAAACATTCGAGTGCAAGTGTCTTTTTTATAGAGTGTCTTTTGTTCTTTTGGGTAGATGCCCAGTAGTGGGATGGCTGGATCAAATGGTAGATCTACTTGTATCACTTTCAGGTATCTCCATATTGCTTTCCATAGAGGTTGCACTAGTTTGCAGTCCCACCAGCAGTGTAGGAGTGTTCCTATCTCTCCGCATCCATGCCAACATTTATTGTTTTGTGACTTTTTGATAAAGGCCATTCTCACTGGAGATAAGTGATATCTCATTGCAGTTTTCATTTGCATTTGCCTGGTGATTAAAGATGTCGAGTGTTTTTTCATATGTTTGTTGGCCATTATTCTCTCTTAGTATTATATATTCAAAAAATTCCATAGTATTTATAGCTATTATTTCCCCATTTCCCTTATACCTCTTAAACACCTGAGACACTGTACCAGGCCAGTGAATTTCTT
>CAUYRT010004053.1:0-65500 GCA_963574885.1 Lepilemur ruficaudatus | reverse complement strand
GATCGCTCAAGGTCAGGAGTTCGAAACCAGCCTGAGCAAGAGCGAGACCCCGTCTCTACCAAAAATAGAAAGAAATTAATTGGTCAACTGAAAAAAAAAATATATATATATACATATATATATGTGTGTGTATATATATATAAATTAGCCAGGCATGGTGGCACATGCCTGTAGTCCCAGCTACTCCGGAGGCTGAGGCAGGAAGATCACTTAAGCCCAAGAGTTTGAGGTTGCTGTGAGCTAGGCAGACGCCACAGGACTCTAGCCCGGGCAACAAAGTCAGACTGTCTCAAAAAAAAAAAAAAAAAAAAGGACATAAGAAGCCTGTGAGTGAGGCCAATTTGAGATGACTTCCAGGGTTCAGTTTTTGACATGTTGAGTGTGAGGTGTCTAATAGAGATATCCAAGTGGAGCTGTCACGTAGACAGTGGGATAGATTGAACCTGGAATTTGGGAGAGAGGGCTGGTCATAGCTTACTATACTTAGAGGTGCCTATGGGGGCTATTACAGGACTCAGAACTGTCTATATAACTGGAAGTGCTTGTACTCAGCTTTGAGGTTTATCTACTTGGTCATCGCTATTGGACTGTCCTACTGCCATGCTATCTACCCCTAGCTGGAAAATTGGCATAGCAACCTTAAAAAACTAGCATAAAAATACATGTATTCAAACATTTGTTCAGCCTCTACCATATGGAAGCCACCACATACAGCACAAGGAAAAGTAAGCATTGGGTGAAGAGGTGATTGTTTATTACATAATTTTTGATCTTTATTTTGGCTGCTCAAATGTTGTTTTCTTCTTCCCCTAGTTATAAGCTCTGTTCTGAGACTAAGAAGGTTGCCAGCTAAGTGACATTTAATAAAGACATTGTTGTATTAATTGAACATTTTATAAGAGCTATACAATATTAAAATTTTGTAATTCCTTTGCAGTGAACTGATAAAATTTCATGATTAAAATGGAAAAGATCCCAATATACATTTTCTATGTAAAATTTATAAGACTGAGACCTATTTGCAAGAACATCTGTAATAAACATACTAATAGCTGAAATTTACTGAGCAATTGCAATACATTAAGTTCTATGCTAGGCGTTTTACATGTACTATATCATTTAATCATCACACAACCTGTGAGGAAGGTACTATTATTATCTGTTAGGTGACTTATCCAAGGTCACACAGCCAACAAAACACAGAAATGGGATTCAAAAGCAGGCTTTTCTGAGTCCAATGACTGTGCTGTTAACAATTACACAGCAGGTCCTCAAATAACATCATTTCACCCAACATCATTCCATGATAATGTTGATGAAGGGAAAAAATTGATTTCCAGCTAGAGCCACTGTCCACGTGGAATTCACACATTCACCCCAAGTCTGTGTGGGTTTTCTCTGGGTACACTCCAGTTTCCTCCCAAATCCCAAAGCTGTACATGTTTGGTTCATAGGTGTGTCTACATGGTCCCAGTCTGAGTGAGCGTGGGGGTGTGTGTGAATGCACCTACGAAGGAATGATGTCCTGTCCAGGGTTGGGTCCCACCTTGTGCCCTGAGCTGCTAGGGTAGGCTCCGGCCACCCTCAACTCTGAACTTGTTTTTACTAATCTTTCTTAAGTGTATGTACAATTCACATTTATTTCAGTGTTTGATATTGGAAGCATTTTGGTCTTTATTTAGAAGTTTGGTGATGCTTTTGTGACCAGAAATATACTATAGCAACTTAACTCTTGTTTACATCAATTAGACTTGTGGTCTCCAACCCCTCGGCCACAAACCAGTACTGGTCCATGGCCTTTAGGAACTGAGCTGCACAGCAGGACGTGAGCGGCAGGCAAGCAAAGCTCACTTGTATTTACAGCAGCACCCCATCACTCACATCACCACCTGAGCTCTGCCTCCTGTCAGATCAGCAGCAGCATTAGATTCTCATAGGAGCACAGACCCTACAGTAAATTGCACATGTGAGGGTTCTAGATTGCACGCTCCTTATAAGAATCTAATGCTAGGCTGGGCGCGGTGGCTCACACCTGTAATTCTAGCACTCTGGGAGGCCGAGGCGGGTGGATCGCTCAAGGTCAGGAGTTAGAAACCAGCCTGAGCAAGAGTGAGACCCCGTCTCTACTAAAAATAGAAAGAAATTAATTGGCCAACTAAAAATATATAGAAAAAATTAGCCAGGCATGGTGGCACATGCCTGTAGTCCCAACTACTTGGGAGGCTGGGGCAGGAGGATCGCTTTAGCCCAGGAGTTTGAGGTTGCTGTGAGCTAGGCTGACGCCATGGTACTCACTCTAGCCTGGGCAAAAGAGCGAGAGACTGACACAAAAAAAAAAAAAAAAGAAAAAAAAAGAATCTAATGCCTGATGATCTAACATGGAGCTGAGGCAGTGATGCTGGCACTGGGGAGTGGCTGCAAACACAGATCATTAGCAGAGAGGTTTGACTGCACAGAGACCATAATAAATCACTGTCTCCCATCACCCCCAGATGGGACTGTCTAGCTCAGGGTTCCCACTGATTCTGTATTATGGTGAGTTGTATCATTATTTCATAATATATCACAATGTAATAATAATAAAGTACACAATAAATGTAATGTGCTTGAATCATCCCAAAACCATCGTCTTCCATGAAACTAATCCCTGGTGCCAAAAAGGTTGGGGACCGCTGAATTACACAATGGTAAAACTGGTTTCATTATACCTCATTTTGCTTAAAGTCAAAGTTTCCAAGAACCCATCAATGATGTTAAGTGAAGACTTACTGTACTGTACTACTAAAATTTCTAGAAATATTTTCCAATAATAATATATTTTAACATGTGTTTGGTAAAATTATCTTATAAAAACTGAACTACCTATATGTTCACCATGCCCTAAGGCTTGTATTCAAAACAAAAAGATAAAAAATATTCAATCCTGATGTAATTATAAGTGCTCTCATATGTGACCCAATACTTAAGTAATACCATTTTAGAGCTTTTAAGATCAAGTAGATTCTTAGGGAATCTAAGTCCAGCAGTTTTATAGACATTTCAGGAAACCCAAACTAGTAAATTTTAATTCCAAGAGTAGCAATTATTCATAATCTTTAAGGGCTATTCTGTACATTAAAAAGCTTATCCTATAAGAATGGAAAGATGTACTTAACAAAAATACAGTAAAAAGAGTGTGGTCTCTCATTACAAATATCAACACTACTTTTTAAAAGACATCTTGGTTCATAGACACTTACAAAAGATTTTCTAATCTTCTAGTTCAAGTCCCTCAAATTAAAATGGAAATCTGGAAGCTAAAAGAAGTTAAGTGGCCCGGCCAGGGTCTCACAACTCTTCTGAATATTGTTATTTCCATTACACTGCTGTGTAACAGTTAAGAGTCAGGCATTCACATCGAACAAGTTCAAATCCCAGGTCTACCATTTATCCATTTTATGACTCAAATCAGCTTGCACATCTATTATAGGGGGTTCACAATACCACCTGCTCCAGAGGATTCTGATGTGGGTGAAATAACACTCATAAAGAACAGTACAGGACACAGAGCCAGTGTCCAATGTGTCAACTGCAATTACAGTTATTCCAAGCTGCCTCCTTCCCAGGCCATGTCACTACCCACTCAAGCACAGTAATGTCATTCACTCTGATGAGAAGCTGTGTTTTCAAATTCTGACTTGCCAGATTACATAGCTGAAAGTTAAGTATCGTTATAATCCTACTGATTTTCCACAACTGTTGGAAATATTTTAATGAGCTACTTCCTCTGCATACTCTGCCAAGAAAACTCAGCACTTTTCTCGATAGTAGAAAAACAGTTACAGATTAAAAAAGTAAAATGAAGTCTAGAATTAGAAGTCCTTGAAAAATAGATATGGAGTTTAGAATCATTATAATCTTTCAGAGAAGATTAAAGGGTTTTTTTTTTTTAATATTTTAATTTTTTTTATGCTTTACAGAGACAGGCTGGTCTCAAACTCCTCCCGCCTCAGCCTCCCAAAGTGCTGAAGTGCTGGGATTACAGACCTGAGCCAGCATGCCTGGCCAGATTAAAGTTTTTATTCTAGAAGAAGAAAATGAATCTAACACGCAAATGTAACACCATTCTTTTAAGATAGAAAAAAGGCAGGAGGGAAGAGTAAGAGGAAAACAGGAAGAAGACAGGAATGGCCTTGTGTTATTTTCAAATCACTTTAATTGTTTCTCTTACCTTATATGAAAATTGAATTGCAGACTCTGGGGGATAAACAATAAAATGCCTTAATGTAAAACCAAAGCCTTGAGATGTTCTTTTCAACATAACTGTTTTGGGACCTGGCCAGGCGAATGTTTCATCTTCGGACGGTGATATAGTTTCACTTTGTTCTTTTCCATCTTTATTTTTTGAGACCTAAAGTGAAAAGATATTTAGAAGTTAGCTACATCACACAACATACTTTCTCACTTATAAAAAATTATATGTAAAAATAACACTGAGTGCAGATATGAGCCATATTCTTGCACATGAATTACATGTATTCCAACAAATCTCCAAGTTCACCCCAACATTTTTGAAATGTCACCTTTATCAGATGGCAAATACTTAAATATTCTTGATTCTATTATATCTTTTATTATCTCCCACCAGTGAGTCTATCCATTCCTCCATAACAATCTGCTCTCTAGGAAGGTCGAAAGATAGACAGTTACATTCCCAGCCAAACTTGCAGCAGGGGTGGCCGTATGACTGAGATTCTAGCCAATGGAGTATGGATGGAAGTAATAGGCAATATACCAAAAAATCTACATATTAGCAACATGCAATTAGAAATGAACAACTTTTAAAAATACCATTTAAAATGGCATTAAGAATATGAAATATCTAGGGATAAATTTGATCCCTCAAAATTTGCAAGATCTGTAAACTGGAACTCCAAAACACTGTTGAGAAATATTAAAGAATGTCTAAATAAATAGAGAGATATACCATGTTAATGGTTAAGAAGACTCAGTATTGTTAGTGTTACCTTTCCCCAAATTGATCTATAAAAACAATGCAATCCCAATCAAAATCCCAGATTTTTGTGTGGAAGTTACCATGATGTTTCTAAAATCCACTTTAAAATGCGAAGAACGGAGGGAGGGGCAAGAGGGCCAACTAGAGACATCACTTGTCAGATTGGCCCAGTTGGAAGGTAAAATATTGGACTGAGGAGCGCAGAGAAGAGTCACAGCTCAGGTGTGGATCAGAGAGAGAGAGGCAACAGAGACATCTGGGGCCCCACAGAGAAAGCCTGCAAAGCTGAGAAAGAAGAAGATAGCAAGAAGATACTGGCACACATCAAACCCAGAGAGGCTTGGAGCCCATCAAAAGGGTAAGGGTTTTTCCCTCCGCCACCTACGTGCCCTGTGGTGAACAGTGGGACACAAAGTATATTGAAGGAGCTTCCACCTTACACGAGACCAGGCACAACAGCTAATTTGGAACAGTGGGGTAAACCGGCAAACCCCAGGTGTTATAGACACCCAATGGGAGAGTGCCACAAGAGATCAGAGTGCTGGCTTTCTTACACCTAAGTGGTTCTTCCTCTGCATGCCCCCTGGGAATCAGAGAAAGTAATTTGAGCTTGGGCAGACTTGTAGCTGCGGCCTCTCCCGCACCCATTGCCACTGTGAGAGTATTCTGAATCAAGAAGCTCACGAACTGCTGCTTTTCTATGGCAGTCGCGTGCTCCTGGCTGAACTCGCCACAGAGAGCGGGGACAATGCTACTAACACTGTTGGGAAGAGGTGAAGACAGAAGGTCAGAGGTAACACTAAAAGTTCATCAAACCTGCTAGAACACCCCTTAGGCAACTCAGGACCAGCACTCCTCTCCCTAGCATGGTCAGGGATCAATCTTCAAGGACCCAGACGCAGGCCCACAAGCCAGGCCTACCACCCCCAGGTCTCAATAGAGAGGATGGATGAGAAGGAATCAGCAAAAGAACCCTGGAAATATGAAAAATCAGAGCAATAGTTATTGTTTTCTCCCACAAAAGAAAACAGAAACTCCTTACAAATGACTACCAACCAAAATGAAAATACTGAAATTACTAATAAAGAATTTTGAATATGGATCATAAATAAACTCCATAAAATACTAGAGAAAATAGAAACCCAACATAAAGAAATTACAAAATCAATACAGGAAATGAATGAAAAATTCACTAAAGAAATCAAATTATTAAAAAAAAAATCAAACAGAACTTTTGAAAATGAAAAATTCATTCAAGGAAATACAAAACACAGTGAAAAGCCTTAATAATAGGCTAGACAGGCAGAGGAAAGAATCTCAGATCTTGAAGACAACACTTTTCACTTAAGCAAGTCAGTCAAAGACAAAGAACACAGAATTAAGAGGAACGAACAAAGCCTACAAGAAATATGAAATTATATAAGGAGGCCTAAAACAAGAAACATAGGCATCCCTGAGAATGAAAAACAAAATACACAAGGGTTGGAAAACCTATTTGAGGGAATAATTAAGCAAAACTTCCCTAGTCTTGCTAGAAATTTAGATATCTAGGTACAAGAAGCTCAAAGGATTCCTGGGAAATTCATCCCAAAGAGGCAATTACCACAATACATAGTCATCAGATAAGTCAAAGTTAACAGGAAGGAGGAACTCCTATGAGCCATAAGGCAAAAACATCAGGTAACTTACAAAGGAAAAGCCATCACACTAACTGTAGACTTCTCAACTGAGACCTTACAAACCGGAAGGGATTGTGGTCCCATTCTCAGTCTTCTCAAATATAATAATGGCCAGTCTAGAATTTTGTACCTTACAAAACTAAGTTTCCTATATGGGGGAGAAATACATTCTCAGATAAGCAAACTCTGAGGGAATCTGTCAAGACAAGACCTGCCCTGCAAGAAGTACTCAGACCTAGATTATACATTGATCAGCACAATATAAAGCCTCCAGTGTAAAATCACCCAAAAGCTAAAGCTCAGAGCCCATATACCATAATCGTTCAAGTGGTAAAACAAAACAATAAAGTTTTACTCAACAGGATGAACAGAAATCCACCCCACTTATCAATTCTTTCAATAAATGTGAATGGCTTGAATTCCCCACTCAAGAGACACAGGCTGGCTGAATGGATAAAAATACAAGCGAAGTATCCACTGCCTGCAGGAAACACATCAACCTTCAAGGATTCATTCAGACTCAGGGTGAAGGGATAGAAAACAATATTCCATGCAAATAGAAAGCAAAAGAAAGCTGGTGTAGCCATTCACATATCGGATAACACAGACTTCAAGTCAACAGTTATATTTAGTAAAGAAAGACAAAGATGGCCATTATATAATAGCAAAGAAAGCAATTCAACAAGAAGACATAATACCCCTAAATATTTATGCATCTAACACATAGGTGCCCAAGTTCAGAAAGCAAACCCTACTGGATCCAAAGTGATAAACAACAGCATCATAATAGCTGGGGAATTCAACACCCCACTGACAGTACTGGACAGATCCTCCAAGTAGAAAATAAGCAAAAGAAAATGGACTTAAATAGAACTCTAGAACAAATGGATCTAACAGACATCTATGGAACATTCCACGAAAAAACCACTGAATATACATTGTTCTCATCAGCACATGGAACATTCTGTAAGATTGATCACATCTTAGACCATAAAATATGCCTTAAAAATCTTTAAATAATAGAAATTATACAATGTATCTTCTCAGACCATAGTGGAATAAAATTAGAATCAATTTCAACAGAAACACTCAACTCCACACAAAGTCATGGAAATTAAACAATCTACTGCTGATTTTTATCTATAGTATAAAATGTCTATACTACCCAAACTGATTTACAGATTTAATGCAATCCCACTTAAAATACCAATGTCATTTTTTGCAGATCTAGAAAAAATAATTCTATGCTTCATTTGGAACCAGAAAAGAGCCCAAATAGCCAAAGCAACCTCAAGCAAAAAGAACACATCAGCAGGAATCACTGTACCAGACTTTAAGCTATACTACAATACTGTGGTAACCAAAACATCATAGTACTGGCACAAAAACGGAGACATAGACCAATGGATCAAAACAGAGAACCCAGATATAAAATCATTCTCCTATTGCCATATGATCTTTGACAAGGCAGATAAAAACATATACTGGGGAAAAGAATCCCTACTTAAATGGTGCTGGGAAGATTGGATAGCTATGTATAGAAGATTGAAACAGGATCCATACTTCTCACCACTCACAAAAATTAGCTCAAGATGTATAACAGACTTAAACCTGAGGCATGAAACTTTTAAGAATTCTAGAGGAAAATGTTGGGAAAACTCTTCTAGATATTGGCTTAGGCAAAGAATTTATGAAGAAGACCCTAAAGGCAATCACAGCAACAACAAAAATTAATACATGGGACTTGATTAAATTAAAAAGCTTCTGCACAGCCAAGGAAATAATCAATAGAGCAAACAGACAACCTACAGAATGGGAGAAAATATTCACAAGCTATCTATCTGACAAAGAGCTGATAACCAGAATTACAAAGAACTCTAGCAAATCAGCAAGAAAGAAAATCAAACAACCCCATAAAAAAAGTGGACAAAAGACTCAAAGAGAAGCTTTTCAAAAGAAGATAGACTAATGGCCAACAAACACATGGAAAAATTATCGATGTCTAATCATCAAGGAAATGCAAATCAAAACCACAATGAGATATCACCTAACTCCAGTGAGAATGGCTTTTATCAAAATGTCCCAAAACAACAGAAGCTGGTGTGGACGTGGAGAGAAAGGAGCACTTATACACTGTTGGTGGGAATGCAAACTACTACAACCTCTAGGGAAAGTAGTACGGAGATATCTCAAAGAACAAAAAGTAGACCTACCATTGGATCCAGCAATCCCACTATTGGATATTTACCCAAAAGAAAAAAAGTCATTGTATAGAAAAGACACTTGCACTTGAATGTTTATTGCAGCATAATTCACAATCACAATGATGTGGAATCAACCCAAGTACCCATCAATTCATGAGTGGATTAATAAAATGTGATGTATGTATACAATGGAGTATTACTCAGCCACAAAAAAAAGAATTAATACTCTTTGCAACAACCTGGATGGAATTGGAGACCATTCTCCCAAGTATCACAAGAATGGAAAAACAAACACCATATGTACCTACTATTAAATTAGAACTAATCAATTAACACTCCTGTGCACATATGGAACTAAAACTCAACAGAAATCAAGCAGGTTGGAGCGGAGTGGAGGGAATGGGTAAAATCACACCTAAGAATTACAATGCACACTATGTGGTGATCAGCACACTTATAACTTTGACTGGAACTGTACAAAAGCAATTCACGTAGACAAAACACTTGTATCCCCATAATATTCTGAAATAAAAATAAATAAATAATGTGATGCATAAAAAAAAAAGAAAAGCAAATGCAAAGAACCTAAAACAGCCAAAACAACTTTGAAAAAGAACAAAGTTGGTATATTTACAAAGTTGCTTTTCAAAACTTATAAAGATACAGTAATCAACACAGTACGATGCTGGCATCAAGACAGAGAGATTCATAGAATAGAATCCACAGTCCAGCTACAGATCCATGACCATATGATGCAGCCACACTACTCCTAGGTATTTACCCAAGAGATATGTGAGCATTGTCAATATTGTACAAATACTTGTAAATACAAATAGTCCTGGAACAACTGCTTACCCACTTGCATTAAAAAGAAAAGAACTTTAATCTATACCTCATATCACAAACAAAAATTGACTCAAAATGATCATAGACACAAATGTAAAACCTAAAACTATAAAACAACTGGAATAAAACACAGAAGGAAAAATTTTATGAACTTAGGCTAGGCTAAGATTTCTTAAATATAACATCAAAGAGCAATATTTGTTTAACAAAAAAAAAAAAAAGATAAATGGGACTTCATCAAAATTAAGACCCTCTACTCTTTGAAGGACACTTTAGAGAATGAAAAGGTGAGCCACAGAATGGGAGAATATATTTGCAAATCACATATCTTATAAAGGACTTGTATCTAGAATATATTTTAAAAACTCTCAAAATTCAATTTAAAAAAATGAAAAAATGAGCAGAAGACTTAGACACACTTCACCAAAGAAGCTATGTGGGGATGGCAAATAAGTACATAAAGTGATGCTCAATACTACCAGTCACTATGGAAATGCAAACTAGAAGCAAATGAGATACCACTACACACCTATTAGAAATGCTGAAATTATAGACTAACCACATACCAAGTGTTGGCCAAGATGTGAAGCAACAAGCACCCTCAGACGCTGCTAATGAGAACGTAAAATAGTACAAACACTTTGAAAAACAGTCTGACAGTTTAAAAGTTCAACATATACCTACCATATGACACAGCCATTCTACCCATAAGAAACTGAAAGTATGTGCCAATACAAAGACTTATACCTAAATGTTTATAGCAACTTTTTTATATCCATAAACTGGAAAACATCTCAAATATTTCATCAACATATGAATATATAAACTGGGATATCCAAACAATAGAATACCACTTACCAATAAAATGAAATGAACTACTGATATATGTAGAAATATGTTAATTATACTGAGTTTAAGAACCTAGACAAAAAAAGAGCACATAGTGTATGATTCCATTCCATTATATAAAATCCTAGAAAAATTCAAAGACTAATCTATACTGACTGAAAAGAGATTAGTGGTTGCACTGGGTGGGTAGAGGGAAATCATATGACATAAAAAAATTGGGGTGGTGATGATTATGTTCATTACCTTAACTGTGGTGATGTTTTCACGGATGCATACATGTGTAAAAACGTATCAAACCGTAGAGTTTACATATGCACAGTTGCTGATATGTCAATCATACCTCAGGAAAGATATTTCAACAAAAAAAGCAGCAATGGAACGATTACCATGAAACTCAAGAAAGTGGTGTTCCTGGGGAGGCAGAAGTGTGTGAATGAGAAAAGCATGGGGCTGGCTGGGCGCGGCGGCTCATGTCTGTAATCCTAGCACTCCAGGAGGCCGAGGTGGGTGGATCGTTTGAGATCAGGAGTTTGAGACCAGCCTGAGCAAGAGCAAGAGCCCACCTCTACTAAAAATAGAAAGAAATGATCTGGACAACTAAAAATACATACAAAAAATTAGCCGGACATGGTGGTGCATGCCTGTAGTCCCAGCTACTCGGGAGGCTGAGGCAGGAGGATCGCTTGAGCCCAGGAGATTCAGGTTGCTGTGAGCTAGGCTGATGCCACGGCACTGTAGCCCGGGCAACAGAGCAAGACCAAGTTTGTTTAACCAGTAACCTGGTAAAGGGTATCTAAGTTGTTTCCAGCGTTTGGCTATTATGAACAAGTGTGCTATTATCACTCATGTACAAGATTATGTGTGAACACGGTTTCCGTTTCTCTTGAATCAATGTCCCAGAGTATAATTGTTGGGTCATATGTTGTCGTAGTACATTCAGGCCGCTGTAACAAAATACCGCAGACTAGGTGGCTTATAAATGACTGAAGTTTCTCACAGTTCTAGAGACTGGAAAGTCCAAGATCAAGGCACTGGCAAGATGCAGGCTTGGGGAGGGCCCACTTCCTCACAGACGGCATCTCTATGCCATGTCCTCACATGGTGGTAGCAATTTAGGGCTTCTTTTAGCACAAATTCATTAGAGCTCCACCGTTATAACCTAATCACCTCCCAAAGGCCCCACCTCCTAAAACCATCACTTTGGGGGTTAGGATTTCAACACATGAATTTTGAGAGAACACGAACATTCAGACCAGAACATATAATGACTCCATGTTTAATTTTATAATAAGCTGCCAAACCATTCTCCGGAGTGGTGGTATGATTTTATATGCCCACCAGCAATGTATAAGGGATCCAGTTTCTCCACATCCTTGACAACATTTGGTATTGCCACTATTTTTTTATTTTAGCCATTATGATAGGCACGTAGTGGTATCTTATTGTATTTAAAACCTATGGATAATGGGAAATACAAATTAATGGCTATGGTAATGAACATCTTTCACATGCTAGTTGTCTCATTACATAATTTTAAAGCACAAGAGAATCTTTAACATTTAATCTAACTAAGTGGACCCTTTCATATTACACATGAGGAAAATGAGCCCAGATTTGCTAAATAATTTATCCAAGATTATAGATGGCTTGTATGAGGGTAAGAATTAAAATACTGGTTTCCTGAATCTCAGACTAGAATATTTTCTCTATGGCATATTATTTTCCATCATCTCTTCTATTCTGTAATCTCCCAAGAGTTCTTTGATCTCATTTATGGTCTGTTTAACATTTTAAAAATTATACATATATTAAATTTATTTCTTGTGTATTATTATGGCCTGGCCTCACAGCTCCCAAATATATTCAAGTTTTCTTTTTTTTTTTTTAAATCATACAGGTAACTCTCTCGGATCATGGTTTCACACTTCAAATTTCTGAATTAAACCTGCTTTGTCTTATTTTACTAAGCTCCTTACACAAACAGAGGAGATGGCATGAGGAGTAAGCAGTTTCCTTTTTGCTCTCTGCAAATGAATTAAGACTTTCAATGTGACATAGCTCAGTGGTCTTAAGTATTCCACCTGCCCAGAACATCACACTGAAGCCCCTCTAGTTTCCTAAAGGGTTACATTTCTATGGGCCTTCAAAGAAAGAGATGATGAAGAGAAATATACGTATGTGCCTTCTTCACTCCTCCTATTACCCACAGTGCCTTTGATCTGTTGGATTTCATAACGAGGGCAAACTGTAGGCACACACAGTGAGGGACCAGCACTCACAGATTTCTGCACTTAAGAAGACCGCTGATACCTACCCCCTACACACATCTCATTCCCCACTGTGACACTGATTCACGTAACAGCAGCATCAGAGTGCAAGAAGCCAAGAAGTGACTGGAATAATAGCAGTTAAATTCCTGTGGACTAAGAACTGTCATTTGACTCCCTTAAAAGACTCCATAACAAGGTCATTTGATTGAATAACTCAAGGTTAAAAGAAACCAAAATAAAGGATAAAAACTAACTCCATAAAAATTAGATTTAACAACTAGACAAAGCAAACTAAAAGAGGGATGAGAAAAAGTGTAAGGGGAAAACATCATAAAACAGTAAAGGTGATAAAAAAAGGTCACATAAGGGAATGCAAACTGGCATTCCACACTAGAACAATGGACGTGTTCTGAAGACTGGGAAGAAAATTTCTCAACTTTATAAATTTGCTACAAACCATTGAAATATATACTTACAATAAGTAAATTTTATTGTTTGTAAATTATACTTCAACAAAGATTTTTTTAAAAAAAACTTCCTTAGGTAAAAAGTACAAAGTCTAAATGTTCTTCAGAGGTCAAAAAGAGGGAGGGTTGTCACAAAAGTAAAACCCCAAAACATTATAAAGGAACGCCTGTACAGACAATAAATACATAAGTCCCAAACTATCTTTTGTGATTATTAGTACTTTAAGTAGAATGTGGTTAGCTTCCTAGTATATTCTAGGAATACTTCATGATAAAACATAAGAAAGCATTTTATACTGTATTCCTCTGAAAAAATTCCAATATTGATTCCATCGTATATCTAAGATTAGGAGTCCTAACTCCTATGGACTCTTGGAAAGCATTCTGTAATTTTTTTTTCAGTCTTTACCACCACTACTATTAGTAATACCAGTTGTTTAAAGTACAATTTTGTTCCTTATTCTAGGGCCAGACATTTTCATGGTGATGCAACACCATTTTATAACATCACTTCCTGAGAAAAAACAAGACAGGATTTGAATGGCTGCACCCATATGTTTTATTTCTTCTTTTATTAATATATAACTGAATTGTTGGACAATTATGGTTATGACTGTCATCTGGCTTGATTTTTTTTTTCTTTTTTCTTTTTTGGTAACACTGGGAGGCAAAGAGCACGGACCCTGGAGCCAGACTGCCTGGGTCTAGATCCTGATTTACTGGCTGTGTAACAGGGGCAAGTTCCTTAACACATCTGTGCCTCGGTTCCCCATCTTTAATATGAGGATAATGACAGTACCTACTTCATATGCTTGTTATAAAGGTTAAATGAGTTAAAGTTCGTAAATTGATTAAATTTACCACATAGTAAGCACAATTTAAGTGTTTAGTTTTTTTAAAATCACAGGGATCACTGACATTAAAGGCTTATTTCAAATATGTATTAGGGTAGCACTTTTCAGATACTTGGGAAGTGTATAAAATATAGTTTTGTCTGAAAGATAAAACAAAATCCTAAATATCCATAAAACTTTTACTAAATGTTTGCATACATCAAGGGTCTGATGGAAAAACGGGCTCACAGTGACTAAGTAAACTGTCAAAAATATATAGCTAGTAAGCGATAGAGCCAGCCCACTTTATTTTCAGATTCTAATGTTTCAAAGACAAGTTCTTAAATCCTCAATGTTATAAGTTCACATTTGTAGAAGACAGCTGTTTCAAAATCTGAAGTAAATGAAAAACTTGGAAAGACTGTTCTAAAAGTTCTAGAAATATTTTACAAATGGTTTCATTTGACTACTGTTACGACTGTGAAAGATTATTTCCGATTTATTTATGACACATACAATATGGCAACAATATTTTTAATCTCGCAAATGACAAGATGGTGAAATATCAGAATGTACTTGTCTTCATTACCAGTGATTCATTCAGACTCATTTCCTGGGCATATTCTGAGTTATTTTATTAGTAGTGATGATGGGTATAGATTATAACTTATCTAATTCTCTCCCTCAGTCCTCCTTGTGACTAACAAATGTCTCCACCATAATAGGGAAAAGTTTGAGCTAGTTTCCTAAAATAGAAAAATCTCATTCAAAATTATATCTGGAATGAGAATTATCACTTGTCATCTGGCATTTATGACTTTCCTTAAAATTTGAAAGAATTCTTCATTACGCTGATACCAGAAGCAAGAATGCCTGAATGTAACTAGCATAATTTCTGCATCATTTTTTCATCTTTAATAGCCTCTGGCATTACTTTCTAATTCTGTTGTTAAATAAACTCATTAAAGTATGGGACACTAGGGGATGGGAGAAATAGCTATCTGCCAGAAAAAGAGGAAAAGAGTTTGATGAACAGCTAGCCGGTATCTGTCTTGGTTCATTTATCTTCACTGATGGATAAAATTCCACTGTGAATATATCACATCTTATTTATCCCCTATAAATGGAAATAGAGGTTTTTTCCAGTTATTTTGCTATTACAATTTTAAAAAGTTGCCAAGATTGTAAAGATATACTTTCTTCAAGATGTTATATAGTATTTGCATGGTTTAAGGTATTTACATATTTTACATAGTATTTACATAGTTTCTCTAAGGTATTTAGCTGGTATATGTCTTTACCTTATAATGCCAGAATATGGCTTCTTAATATAGAGAAAGGTTAAAATGTATAATTCAAAAACCTCATCTGGGCTATGTCCATAAGCAGCCATTACCATAGTCTATCCCAGTCACCCTCTTCACCTAGAGGGACACATGGTTAGGAAGTCACCTGCCCTTGGACACACACACACTTTGTTCAATATTTCACTCATACTTCCTTAGTACTATCCTCGGGGAAGTTAGAAATCACCTACCTCTCGTTTTTTAAAAGTGGTTTATGGCTTCAGTTTTAGAGAAGAGCAAATCGAATGAAAAATATTTTTATAAGGTATTTTGCAAATACTACATACATTGCAGGGTTGTTTCCTCAACAACAGAAAGCCTAAATCCTACTTACATAGAGCAACTATTCCCACTTGAAGACAGAACACTATACCAAAAATTCTTCAAATATTAACCATAATTAAATATAAAGACAAATGATTCCAAAAATTCAATTAACAAATGCCACATTTAACCATTACTACAACTTTAAGAAGCATATATGTTATTTACGTTTTTAAAAATGAGGCTCAGAAAAATGTATATTTCAAGCATTTTCTTTTTTAATGAAGCCTTAAATAACTCAGATCTTGCAGAAACAAAAATTCCAAACTAAATGCTTGTCAAAAACAAAACTTCCCAGGAGTTTATTAGTTTGACTATTAAACATCTGAACATACTAGGAATGGGTTTATAACAAATAATGACTGATGTGTAAATTGCCAAATTATTTAAATCTGCTTTAGATAAACTTCACTTTCTTTGTAAAGGAGCACAGAACGGAATGACTAAATCCAATACATGTTTAAAATGGGGAAAAAAATCTAAAAATGTAATTTTAGCCATTCATGTACTTCTTTCTCAACAAACCATGTAGCAATACTATATTAACAAGCATTAAAATTTGCTTAATTGCTTTTTCCTATGTTTTAGTAAACACGCAACTTCCTAAAGGTAGGAAGAGAGTCCAATGATGAAAAGAAATAATTTGCTAAATGTATATTTAAATGAGTATAGTGGTAGTCAATCACATATAGCATATGCCCCAAACAAGAGAACATCAGATCAATACAGATATTTGCAGTTTAATACAATTTACACTGGCGTAAGCATTTTGTCTCTACTCTCAAAATCTAAGTAGCTCTATTAAGCACTTATACTCAATCACCATTTAAGTATGTCTACCAAAATCAGAGATCATAATTTTAGTGACATTTCTTATTTGCTGTTAACTTGCTAGAAAATTATCTACTAATCACAGAGATGCAATGATAGAATTATCATTTAGTACAACAAACCTCTCTCTTCCCCAAATATAATACTATTCTGATAGAACTGTCATCCTAAATATGAAGTTAATTAGTGCCTAAAATCTATTTCTTTGAGATTTTCAAACTATGAAGGTATTAAATTTCCAAAATATTTTTCTGCTAAGGATTTCTGCAGACATTGCCTTAGTAATCTGAAGGTTAGTCAGGCCTCCCATTAACAATATTCTCTATATTCTCTGTAAGGAAAAACATGGTCCCACAGTATTAAAGAAGATTAAATCAAATGGGAATTCACCTATCTTCTACTGGAAGTATAATCTTTCTGTAAACCTATTTGGCAATATCTACTAAGAAACTTAAATTTTATGTCCTTTAAACTAGTAAATAACGAAATAAGAGATACGGGCAAAACTTATTATAGGATATTCATTCCAAGGTATAATAAACTCATATTGGAAACTGTTTAAATGTCTAACAGCAACAAAAAGGAATAGTTAAGTAAATTATATTATACCTACTGAAGTCACGATTGTTAAAATTTTTCAGTGGCATAGGACAATGCTCAAAATATGTTAAGCAAAAAAATAAGATGTAAAAACTCCACAATATAATCAAAACTAATTTAATCAATCTCTCAATCTCTCTCTCTCTCTCTCTCTCTGGAATTAGGAGCTGTTTTACTTTTTTTCTTTTTTTTTTAACATTTTGTGGATTTCCTATAATGAGCACACAGGTAAGCAGTGGTCACTTTTCACATCAGGCTACAATGTTGTGTAGTATATCCCTGCTGAGTAGTATCTGCTTTTAAATTTTTTTAAATGTCTCTGTGCTAACTAAACTCATTCCCTTCTTAGAGCCAAAGGGCCTTACAGCAGAACTTCCCAACCAGTGAACTCCAATGCTTAGAAGCAGTTTCCCAGGCCTTTATTGTAGAGAATGCTTTTAGTGCAGGACTTATCGACCACAATATAATCACTTGTTTACATGTCTATCATTTCAATCACAGGGCAGCTTCCTAATAACGGGATCCATATCTTATTCCAGGGCCCAGTGTAAAATCTGACAAAAAGTAGGATCTCAAAAATGGATTATATTTATATAAATTAAATGGGTAAAGTTTACATAAAATAACGATAATATAAAAGAAAATGATTATTTTAAAACTTTGTTGGGGAACTACTTCTACCTACTTATTTCCCCAGTTTTCTCATTTGAGACAGTAAATGCACATAGCACTATTTCACACCAAATAGACAAATGGGCATAAACTCAAATATAGATATGTCTTTTTATACCTATTTTCTTGTAAAGAAATATTATTACCAGATAATATGACGGAGATATTTTCAAAAGCTACTTATTTTGTAACATGAATAAAATCTTGTTTATTCCCAATCAGAGAACGGATTATATTTGTAAGTTAAAAACGATTCTCTCCCTACTCTTTGGGTGGACAGGAATCACCAAAATAAAAGTCAAGCTTAAATTTCAGTTCTTCCTAGCTACCAATTAAATAATGCAGACCCCTCAGAGCAGACATACACAATGCCAAGCATGTGTACACGAAGATACAGTACCATACAACATGTATGGTTTCACTCATCTGTCTAAAGCACTATGATTATCTAGAGTATCACAGCCTCATCTTGTTAAATGTGCATATAAATAAGCTTTCCAAACATAAGTTAATTTGGGGTTATCATTGACACTATTAATATATCAGAAACCAATGTTAATAGTGGACTCAATTTCATTAGTAAGCACTTTAGAGAGTATAAAATTTCACAGAATTTTATAGCTAGAAGGAAACTTGGCAATAACATAATTCAACTTGGTCAATTCATCATTTGATGAAACAGAACACTGAGACCCCAAGAGGTTAAGTAATTTGCCAAAAGTTACATAAATATTGGTGAACCGAACTATTTATTAGGATCCAAACTGAAATAGGGCAGACCAGTAAGACTGTATTACTCCAATGGGTCAAGACTAAATGGAAAAACAACTCATAAAATATGCTGAAATGATTTGTTTATGGCAGCTCTGAAATGGTTTTTCACAAGTGTAGAGATACAGTCTCCATGTGTCAGGCAGGGTGAAAGCACCCTCATATCAGACAAGAATTATTCATTTATTCATTTTTTCTCAACAAATGCAGATTGTCACAGTCTGATAGTCTCAGGTAAGGGAGGGCATCTTGATACATAAGGTAAGCTCTCCCCTAAAAGAACCTGTGATCCACAAGTAGGAAGAAAGTTGGAAGCTTAAAAGGAGTTAACATCAAACGTACCTAGAATTGTTGAATCTTAGAGATGAGGTTTTCTTATCCTTTCCCTTCCCCTGACCCCAAACCTATAAAACTTTTTGCTGAAAGAGGGCTTAAAACAGAAACTCGATATACAAAATATCAAATACTGTACAGTATACATAGCTGCTCTGTTTGGGGAGAGAGGCAGGGAGTCTGTTCAGAAACCTGCTCCATCCTGCTAATTCCTTAGAAATGCTAACAGTCTGTTACGCAGTTTAAAAATCACAGATCTAGTTCAACCAATTTATTTTACAAATACAGACACTGAGGCCCACAGAGACTTGCTGACGGTCTCATAGCTAATTAGTGACACAACTTGGACTAGAACCTAAGTTTCCAGTCTCCTGATCTTGGAACTCTTCCACCACACCACTAACAAATTGTTTTAGCAATCTGAGGATAATAGCTAATGTGTAACATACCATTCTTTTTTTTCTTTTCTAGTTTATATTTAGGAGACACATAATATATGTTCATTGAAGATAAATGAGAAAATAAACCTAAGCCAAAATAAAATAATTTAATTTATTTGCCATAAAAAATTATGTTACTATTTTGAGATATATAGATGTATCTCCTCCCAGACTTTTTCCATATGTGAATATATACAAATATGTACTTTAGAAAAATCCTCCTCTAACCTATTTATTTTTATTTAATAGTCTGAGTGTCTTTCCATGTCAATAATATATACCTATGTCTTTTTTAAAAGACTACATGGTATTTCATTACAAAACAAATCACATTTTATGTGTTTACCCTTCTCTTTGTAATTAGGTACATACACTGCTCATTACCTTTTTGTTATTGCTGTTACTAAAATAAGCTTTGGATTCATTACTTTATTTTTATACTACTTTTACTGTTATTACTACTGCAACCACCTTGAAGACCAGTATCTGTGAAAACCCATGAGAATTACATTAGGAAAAATTCCTACTCCTGGCTCAAATACTTTTTGTTTGTTTTTAGTTTTAGACACAAAATTTCAAAGTGCCATCCATAAAAACCAGGGAACTACATCACAAACCCAATGACAGCATGTGAGACTGTTCTATCCATATTCCAGCCAACACCGGATGGCTATTTTTTAATCTGTGCAAATATGCTAAGATGAAAAATGGTTCTTACTCTGGTTTTTTTTGTTTCATTCATTACTAGTGAAGCTAAACATCTTTGCATGTAACATCCTAAGAGTCCTATAGTATACATAACATAGAAAAGAATATACAGCATAGATAGTCTCCAGCTTCCTTAAGCCTAAATTACAAAGCATGTGGTGTCACTAGAGTTCAGAACACAGCTGCCACACAAAATTATAAATGGGGGTTAACAGGAAAGTTATAAATATGGTAGTAAAAACCAAAGCAAAAATCCCTGGGGACTGGGATGGGAATTTAAAATACACAGAACCCAGAGGTTGTCCGCTGGAGTCGCAGACCCAAGGCCTTGGAGAGGAGATAACAAGCCCCTCAAGGGAGGAAGATCAAACTGTCTGACACTTTGATCAATCTGAGCACTGGTACAGACCCTAACTTCGGGTGGAAACATCAGAGTGGATCCTGCTTTGAGTTGCTGGGTTCTGCAAAGGCCAATGACAGGAAGCTGAGCTAAAGGCATCCACAGTTCCCTGGAGGGCGACAGGGCTCAGAGAAGGCACAAAGCTGCCCCACCCGATTTCTAACGTGGGAATGAATGCACTGTTCACTTATGCTTTCAAATAACATCATGCTTTCTAGGTCAAATTCAATTGTGTCTCATTTATTTCAAAAATTCAGCTAAGTAAAAATATTCCAAATGTAGGAGGTATTTGTTTTATAATTTGTTCATGAAAAGTTATGATTAAATATGAAAAATTATTTTAGACAATTTTAGAGACACTGATGGGCTTACTATTTAAAGGAACTTAGGTAAAGCTTTTTGGAAAGCAATAAATTACTTTAATCATTCCATAACGTATGTTCTATAAATTCAATTGCATTTCAACATAATGTATTTCTGTATATTATATTAAAAACAAATCATTAACAGAAAATATTTTGACATAGAAAAAATGATTTAGTTGGCTAAAACACAAAAATGACCCAATAATAACAGAGAAGCAAAGATTTAACAATCAGAAACCTCTAAAACCATTTGCAAGGGCAAACTATTATGATTTTTAAATAAGCATAAATATACAAGCTATATATTATACAAAGAGGATCTTAAAAGTATTATAAAATGCATACAATACTCATAAAAATAAAAATCCAATATACCATAAATTTTGCTAAAATTGATAAGCCAGAAATAAGAAACATGAATAGCTTAGATCAGCCTGAACAGCCAAAAGGGAATCGTATGTTACAAGAAGGGCAGTAACCTGCTTCCATGCTAGCAAAAAAAAAAAAAAAAAAAGGGGAAGAAGAAGAAGGGCAGTAACACTGCTTTGCTTTGGTAATAGTCCAGATGTTCACGGCTGCATTCAACACCACGTGGCATTTCTTTAAATACCAGCTGGCTAGATAGACCAAAATCAGCTGCTGGATCTCTGTTGATGACGTTATTGTCATTGCTGAAGTCTGGTAGATGGAGAGAAGTGGTGTTAGGAGGAAAGGACATAAGTTGAGTCTCTGATATAGGCTGAAGCATCTGTAAGGTCCTAGTGGAGAGACTCTGTAGTTATGCAAATGAGTCTAAGCCTGGGACAATGATCTGGAGATCTGAGAATCAGTCTACAGTCTGATACGTTACAGTCATGGAGTGGATGAAAACATTCACAGAAGGTACACAGAACATGGAAAAACTGGGGAAAATTCTTCTCATGAAATTAGGTAAAATATTTAATTCAAGTTTTGCTTAGATAATTATAATTTCCACAAGAAAAAAACATTTTGAAGAGTCCATCATCTTATCAACTAGTCCTATTTTTTGAAAATTGATTTTCCCATATTCATTTTAACAACCCTGAAGTGGCAATTCCACTCACTCCATGGATTTTCTATCTTTAAAAATCCTTATATCCAAGTAGATACTGGCAATGCAGAAAACATTTAATATTATTAAATATTTAATATTTTCTTCTTAGGAACTTTCAGAAGTTCTCAGATTTCTGAAAAATTAAGGCCTAGGATTGATGCTAACTTACTTTGTTTCCTCATCAAAGGCTACTCGAAGAAACTGAAAAGTAGATATTATTCCTATTTTATGGATTTTTTAACACTGCACTCAAAGGAATCAGGTAACTTGGTCCAAGTTCACATAGCGAGTAAGTAACAAAAATTCTCAAATACTGAGATGAGTATAACCACTTTGAAAAACTGCTTGGCAATATGTATTAAAGTTTGGCCCTAAAATATGCACATCCCATATATCTCAACAACTCCATTCCTAGATAGATATCAACACAAACACACACATAGAAAGCCATATGCAAGAATATTCACAGCAGCATTATTTGTAACAGCTAAAAGTTGGAAGCAACCCAAACGTTCATCAAGAGTAGAATGTACAAACCATGGAATATTCATACAATGAACTACCATAAATAAATTTTTAAAAATTTTACAGCTTATGCAACAAAGTGGATGAATTTCAAAGACAATGCTGAGTGAAAAAAAGTCAAACACAAAAGGGTGCATACACTATAACAATATTCATACTAAAGTTTGAAACATGCAAAACCAATATATGCTGATGGAAGTCAAGAGAGTGATTATCTTTGGAGGAGAACACAGCAGAAACTTCTGAGGTGCTATTCATGTTCTATATCTTGAGCTGGACCTTGACGACCCAAGGTATTCAAAGTATTCACTTTGCAAAATTCACCAAGCTATGTATGCATTTATGATTTACACATTTAGCGCATTGCTCTATTTCTATTTAAAACATTTACAAAAACAAACATGAATCTGATTGTCGCTGTCATGCTAAAAACCCGACGACAGGCTTCCCATCACACTGGGAAGGACACCCCAAACCCTTCTCTTCCAGCTCCCCACACCTGGCCCTAAGACTGACTCCGACCTAAGGCCACACAGATCTCCAGGCTGCCTCGCTCACTACACCAAGCTCTGCACACCTAAGGGGCTTACCTTTCCGATTCCCTCGCCCTGGAATGCAGGTATTTTTACGGCTTGCTTCCTTAATTCGTTCAGACTCTGCTTCCACCTCACCTCTTCAGAGAAGTGCGTGGGATCCTGACCACTTTATCTAAAGTCATCTCCCCACCACTCCACCTGCTTTACTTTTACTCACAGCACTTACACAATCTGAAATATATTTATTTATTACCTGTTTATTATCTGTGCTGCCTCGCCCTGTACTGCAATTGAAATGGAAGGACCACAAGAGCAGGGACTTCGTTTTGTTCAAGCCAGAACAGAAAGAAGCACCAAAGCCAAGTATTTTAAACACTGTATTGAATGAATAGAAAAATCAATATTTTCTTTTCCTGTAAAGGAAATTTTATATTTCAAATTTTGTATTGATTTCTGTGTTCATTTATTTAATATCTGTCTCTCCCACTAGACTATAATCTTCAGGAAGGCAGACAAACATGCCCACCGTTTCAGAACCTATCATCCTAGCACAGTGGCCAGGTCAAACCAGGTGCTGAATGAATAACTGCAGACACAAAAGATGTACATCAATGTGCTATTGAAACTTTATTTTTTTTAAGCTCACGACACGTATACACTGTAACGCCCAAGATAGGATCTAAATGTTAGGATAACTGCCTGAATTAAGTTCCCTTGACCTCCAGGCCCTAGAAAGCACATTCATGCCACCCCTACACTCTTATGCCTAGGCCCGGAATCATCCAATTTAACAAAATATGTTGGCTGATCACTACTTTTTATGGTAAGCTTAACATCAATTCCCATTCCCTCCTGTGCAGAAAAGTTAACACAGTTACTTAGGCCTGACTGCTGTCCTCAGAAATGCCTGCTGGCAAGGTGGCCTTGGGTTTATGCTGAACACCCCCCTTCCTTCTGGGAGTCTAGAAAGTTGGTATGTGCTAGGCAGAAGGCACCTATGTGACCAGCCCCCAATAAAAAGCTTGTCTCCAGTGAGCTTCGCTGGCAACATTTCACATGTATTTTAACAATGTGTGGCTGGAGGAATTAAGCACATCCGGTGTGGCTCCACTGGGAAGACTCCTGGAAGCCTGGGGGCGGTTTCCTCCGAACTTTGTCTCATCCACCTTTTTGCTTTGCTTTTGTGCCCTCTCACTGTAATAAATCTTAGCTGAGTACTGCTACATGCTGAATCCTGTAAGGCTTCCCAGGAAATAAGCGAACCAAGAGGTGGTTTGGGGGATCCCCAACACAGCTCCCAATTTCAAAATGGATTATAATCAATCACAACTGTAGAAAAACAAAAGAGAACACTGCCCCCACCTTCTGGAGTTCGTGCCTATGTGCAATCCCCTCCCCTTGAATGTGGCTGGACCCAGTGATTTGCTTCGAATGAATGGAATTTGGCAAAAGTGACAGGATGTAACTTCCAAGATTAGGTTACAAAAAGGACTGTGACCTGTGTCTTGCTGGCACTCTCTCTGTCTCTTCTCCCGTGTTTCTTATGAAATAAGCTGCCCATTGGAGAGGCCTACATGGCAGGAACTGAGGGCAGCCTCCTGCCAACAGCCAGCTCAAGAACTGAGGTCCTCCACCCAACAGCAAATCCTGCCAGCATCCCCCAAATGAGCCTGGAAAGCAAATCCTCCCCCAGATGAGCCCTGAGGTGACTGTGGCTCTAACTGACCCCTTGATACAGCCCTGAAAGATGCTCTGAGCCAGAGGACCCAGCTGAGCCACAACTGAGTTTCTAACCACACAGAAACTGAGATAATGAATGTTTTGGGGGTAATCTCTACTCAGCAATAGATAACTAACACACCCTGCCACCTAAAATGAAAAATTTGGAAAATATATGAGAAACAATGGTTTCCAAACACTGGACATCAGGCAACAAAGGACAGTGATCCACACCCCCCCCAAAAAAAAGGACACAAGCAAAGTGAGCCCCATGAATGCCCCGGCTCACTGCATGGAAAGTTTCCAGGCCATGGCATAGGGAGGGGACTCAGGGTCCTAGAGAAGCACATGGCCCAGAGACAGAGTGCTGGGAACCTGCAGGGTCCTCCCTGACCCCAGTCTTCACCTGAACACTTATGAGCTTATACAAGAAAACTGCCTGAGGCAGGAAAGACCCTCAGAAAGGATTAGAGGGACAAATCCTTGAAACTCACACAGGGCCAGGAATAGAGCCTGTTCCCACCAGTAAGTGGGAAAAACTCACTCACCACACACGGGGCCTCAGGTAAAGTGCTCAGAAGGTCACTGTGCCTCAGTAATGGGAAAAATTAGTGCTAGATTAAAGCTGATCTGGTCCCACCTAATAAAGCCTAAAGGCAAGATCAAAAACAGAAAAAAAGGGAAGGGATTATATCCCAGAAGAGCTGTAGGACCTGGGTACATGGGAGAGTATGCCGGCCAAGTGGCCCTGAGGGGGTCAGACCAAGGGGGTCTAAGGTATAAAACTGGATTAAGGTTGAGATGAGGCACTCTTACCCCACACAGGATTTCACACTGAGGCTCAGATATGCTACTGCGATGGCTCTAGAAAGTTTGGCAAAAGTGATGAAATAGAGATACCAGAACTGCTATGGCAGACTGCAGTGGAAAGGGTCCAAGGGCTCAGAGAACTGGGCATGCCAAGATGGGTCTACGTAACAGATCGGAAAACCAACCAGCTAGTGACAATCCTCGGGAGGGCCCAGAGGACGCTGTTTACCAAGGCAATGCAAAATGTGCCGATGTAGGCAGCACTAATTCTCTGGCCCATTTAGGGTGGCACTGAGAATAGAAGATATGATAGATCTGGGCTTCTTACGGAGCAATGAGGATGTCAGGATTACAGAACGGCAAAGGCCAAATAACAGCACTGAACATTCAGAGTCAAGGTACAACTCAGGAATGAGTATCAAAATCAGAATGGCAGTCAGGCGCAGTGACTCACGCCTATAATCCCAGAGCTTTGGGAGGCTGAGGCAGAAGGACTGCTTGAGGCCAAGAGTTTTAGACCAGCCTGGGCAATATAACAAGACCCCACTTCTATAACACAAAAAAAATTTTTAAAAAATAGTCAGCGTGATGGCATATAGCCTATAGTCCCAGCTACTCAGAAGGCTAAGGCAGAAGGATTGCTTGAGCACAGGAGTTCAAGGTTGCAGTGAGCTATAATCACAAGAGTGCACTCCACTGTGGCCTGGAATTATAGAGACCAGAAACAAAACATGTTGTTGCTAGGGGCAGCCAATCGTTGACTCTCACCTGACCCTGGGAAAGGTGGAATACTGTCCCCCAGGAGAGGCAAAGCTCATTAAGTCAAGGGAAACTGTCCAGAGGAGAGGGGCAGTTGGAGCTATTAGCTGCTAGCAGATGGGTGAGATGGCCTTGCAAAGGGGTCTGGATGAAGGGGCGAGGACCACATGGCAAGTACAGGGATGCTTTCTAGCAAGAGGAAAAAGGAAATGGGGAGGGGGGAGAGAAACAGACAGACACACTACACTTCTGCTTTCTGTTTCCTTACCTTTCTGCCCAGCCTGTTCTCTCTCCCCCTAACTCTCCTACCCTGTCTTGTCTTCTTATCACTGTTCCTACTATTCCCTTTCAGTCCACATTTTCCCTGCTACTCCCTAAACTGGCCATCAATTTGAAGCCTCCTTTTTTAATACACATATTTGAACACAGTTTTATGATTCCTATTTCAAAATCTGATGAGTTAAACACTATCTTCTTCAACTAAGAGGCAGAATCATGTGAGAGTAATATGTACTGCCTTTAGGGGGGAATTCTAAGGCATTTTGTGGATAAAATTACTGAATTCTGTAGCTGTAGATTTGCTTATATATGACCACCCTTAAAAAAAACTAAATGGAACCTACTGTATAGTTCGTATTAAATGAAAGATGTTCCCACTCATCCTCCAAAGTGAAAGTCACTGTGAATGGTACCTTACTTACATCAGCAACTTTCCCCATCAATCATGAACTAACATGGTACAACACAGGAATTAAAATTTCATTTCTCAAATATACAGTAGTATATAAAACATATCCTGTTTTTCTAAGCATCATTTTTTGTTAGAACTGGAATTATTAATAAGCAGCCCTGGAAATCAACTAATCAGTTTACAACACAAGAAAACTAAAACCCAGAGAATTCCCAGACTTGCTCAGAATCACACAACACACAGCGGCAAACCTACAGTGGGCAGTTGTCCCTACTCTCAAGTCAACTGTTTTCCCCAAAGTTGGGGAGGAGGTAACTTTCAAAAGTTAATATTTCAAAGTGCGTTTCTCTTTGCAATCAAGTCCAACTTATCACCAAGAAGCCAAAATAGATTATTCATCCACATACCATTTAGACTGTTCCTTTGAAATCTGCCTTTTCTTTCAGAGATTTCCATTTTCTTTCTTAACCATTTCAACCTGATTTCACCCATCAGCAGAGCTCCCAGGCAGAATACCTAAGCCAAACACCTACAAGGTCCTCTAAGTTACAGATCCAGAGGCAGGTGGCCTGCTATTGACCATCAATGCAAACTAGATATTAAAGCAAATTGCTCACAATTCAGGCCGGGCGCGGTGGCTCACGCCTGTAATCCTAGCACTCTGGGAGGTCAAGGTAGGCGGGCAGATCGCTCAAGGTCAGGAGTTCGAAACCAGCCTGAGCAAGAGGGAGACCCCCCCCCCGTCGACTCAAAATAGAAAGAAATTAACTGGCCAACTAAAAATATATACAAAAAATTAGCCAGGCATGGTGGCACATGCCTGCAGTCCCAGCTACTCGGGACTCTGAGGCAGAAGGATCGCTTGAGCCCAGGAGTTTGAGGTTGCTATAAGCTAGGCTGAGGCAATAGCACTCTAGCCTGCGCAACAGAGTGAGACTCTGCCTCAAAAAAAAAAAAAAAAAAAAAAAAACCTCACAGGCACTAATAGTTATCGGAAAACCTAATTTGCCCTGTTTTTCTACCGTTTTGAGCCTGCTCTTCAACCTTTTAGTTCTTCAATACTGTGTATCTATCATCCCAGACATTCCCTCATCTTTTTCCCCTTTCCTGCTCTTATTATCCTTTTTCAGCCTACTTCTCTCTACGACTCCCTAACTTGGCCATCAACTGGGGGGGTGGATGTATAAAACTTACATAATTATATATTATATTCTCTAGATGTTGAATATAGCTCTAGAACTACTAGTTTTAAGAGCTGAGGACTAGAATGCTGTATCGTATCCTTTGTTAAAGAGGCAGTACAGAGTGGACATTAAGAGCACAGACGCCGGCATCTGCCTCCTAGGTGTGCATCCTGCTCTGCAGCCTCTTAGCTGTGTGGCCCTGGACAAGTGACTCAACCCCTTTGTTTCATCAGTTTCTTCATCTGTAAAATGGGAACGTGAAAAGCAGATCATCTCCATAGGGTTGTTGTAAGAATTAAAGGAGTTTAAACATGTAAAGTGTCTGACTCGTAGCAAGGACTCCCTAAATGGTACCTATTTTTAATCTCGTGGCATTTTTCACCATTTTAGAGGCATGGTGTGGTGGGGTAATCATAGGGCACAGAAAGCTGGGGTTCTACCCCCCCCTTCAGGCCAGTAGTTCTGCTATCTATAATTCTGAAGCTTTAGGTCTCAAATGCTACTGGTGAAACACAGAAGTGGTCTGGCTAGGTTTCTCTAACAATGATTAATAGGACTCCGTCTTTTAATTCCCTTGCTCTCACCGGCAAACTCTACCTGTGGAAAATCAGCCATCTGTGCCTTTCGGCAATGTCAGCTGTATCCCTGCACGTGCAAGCGTCTCTGCTGATCCCACGTTCTCCTTGCCCACCAGCCAGTTTCTCCCGTGCCACTTCCAGCTGATGGCGTCCACTCAGCTCAGCATAAAGCATTTGTGTGGAATGAGCAGTGAACGAGAGGAGAGAAGAAGCACTAACAAAGCACACCCACCAAGCCACAGAGACGGCTGTCCTGGGGGTCAGGCCAAGGAAAAAGCCAATGTAAAGGATTATTCTTAGCAAGGCACAACCTTCAGACTCCTTACCCTGAAGTCCTAATTCTCTGATTGAAATAATAACAATTAAAGATGGTTTAGGTTTTCCCCTTCTGTGTTAATAACGAGATATAAAACATGAAAAATTGAGGTCTTTTTCTTTCTGATTAGGTATTCTGGATTAATTTGGGCTCCGATCCAGTGGTTGAAAACAGAGAAGGAGCACTTAGTCACTTGGAATTTTTCTTCTACTAAAATTATTTCTTCAAATAAAATTATTAAATAAGTGATAATACCATAACACTTTGCATTCCCCTTCATGTTTAAAGGAAGATACAATGTAACATTTAAAGAAAAACAGTATATTAAGTACCTCTGAAAAAGAAAACGCTTTAACTCTTTTATTGTTTAAGGCATAGCTTTAATGTGCAGGACAATCATCTGACGATTTTGTTAAAATGCAAATTCAGATTCCCTAACTCTGGGCTGGGAGCTGAGCTTTCAGGACACATGTACTGCTGGTCTGTGGACCACACTTAGAACAGCAAGGATTTAAAGTAACTGAAGTGTCACAAGGCCTATTTCCAATTTCCTACCTTATCAATTTAAAGCCTCCTTCTGCTGGTGTTAGAAGTGGCTGCATTTTAACAGCTCTAAGGAACGAACTCAGCCCTACGCTACCAACTGCTTCTTAACAAAAAGGAGGAAGGCGGGGAGGGAGAGAGAAGGCACTTCTAGGAGGAAGCAATAAAAAAAAAAAAGTTTCTATGCAGCTTCTCTCTCTGCCTTCCATTTGGTTTCCCCAGGGAAGAGAGGAAGATGCATGCTCGGGTCCTCAGTATGGCTATCCATCTCCTGGTAGTTTCCAGCTCAAAGCATCCACTCCAGGACTGCTCTGGCTCCTTCTTCCTGAAATGGACTTACACAAAACCATTATTTCTGTTAAATAAAATTTCCAATCATTTTATAACCTTCTTTCAATGAAAAAAGTGCACCTTCTTTAATGGTGGGATTATTTGTCCCTTCATAACATTTTACAACAAATCTGAACAGAACACTTCTCTGAGAAGGGGGCATGTAAGTAAAAACCTAAAGAGAGTGAAGAAGCAAGTGCAGAGACGTGAAATAAAGCATTTCAGGAAGAGGGAACAGTCAGTGCAAAGGCCCTGAGAATGAAACAGCAAGGAGGCCGGACTGGAGAAAATGCATAGGAAAAAGGCAAGGGAAAACCAGGTAATGAGATAACACACAGAAGGGAAGGGATCTTGTAAGGCCCTTGGCTTTTATGCTAAGTGAGATGGGCAGTCTTTGGGGGGGGGGGGCTGTGAGTAGAATACCATATTCTAATGTTTACAAAAGGATCACACAGGCTGCTGAGCTGAAGACAGACTGCAGGCTATATACAGATACATACAAAGAACAATAATGCCAGATCTCCTACAAGGGACGTGTGACATTCCCAGTATTCCTTTTGAGTTCTCTACATATGTAGCTATGCTATAACAATTGCCACAGGATTTGAAGGAAAACCCGAGAAATGGGATTGTGGAATATGTCATATACGTGAAATGTACTTCTTGTATCTGGCTCCACTAATACCAAACATTCAGCCCCTAGTTCTAAACACTGGAACATTTAAATTTATGACACACCAAGGTGGAAAAAGAAAAAGAGAGAGAGAAACACAGACAGGGCCCTCTATTCCTAATGGTGGTATGAGAATTACAGTATTATAGTGTATAAAATTTTTTAATTCACTCATCTCTCACAAAAACCAAGAACAATGTCCTAAGATTTTCTGAATTGATACTGAAATGCTATTTTTAAGGTAAAAATAGTATCACTCTGACCCAGTAATTTCACTTCTGAAACTGTGAAAATAACCCTCAATAGGAAACAGTTAAAATCACAAAGATATTCATCATACTTTATTTATAATAGCAAAAAACTAGAAGCAATTCAAATATTCAGATAAATGATATACATATACATATTTATATATTCTTTCTAGCTAGAATACTACGCAGCCATTGAAAATGATGTCACAAAATAAAAAATATACATAATAGGATTTCAACTTGTAAAACACACACACATAACACTAGATAGACTGGGAAATAACTGGCCACACACATATCAAAATATTAACAGGGAGTGAATTTGAATGATGAAACTATGTAGATCAATTTTGATTTATATTTTCCAAGTTTTATAAGGGACCATGCATTTTATTTACAACTTTAAAAATTAAATTGATGGAACCCTTTACTACCATCTTTTTATGTCCAATGTAAATCTCATTTAACATCACCTAGAATACTATACCAACCTAGAATACATGAATAACATTAAATAATTGTAAGCATGTATTAAGTACTCAATATGCCAATCTCTATGTCAAATGCTGCACCCAGGTCATCTCATGTCAATCTTCATGACAATCCCTGCCGTGGTACTAGCAGAGAGGAGGAGGCAGTGGCAGGTAAGTGATGCTGCAGTCTTATCATTGTCACAGAGCCAGCAAGAGCTCAAACCTTGATCCACACCTTGGGCACTGAAATCTGCACTCTTAACTCCAACACCATACTGCCTCCCCACAGCAGTGTAGACGGATTTAATAAAGAAAGTGACCTTGATCAGAATTCTCAGGATGCCACCTGAGAAATGTGATGGCTCCCTGCCACGTACCACCACGTCCTTTCTGTTGTCTGTCTCCTTCTCCAGACAGCCTCTTCCTTTCCTCATCCTGTCTTTTTGTTGACTTCTTTTCTTTTTCTCCCAGACTTCTTCCTGACCTACATGAAAGCTTTCCAAAGGTATCCAGCAACATCCTTGGGTACTGCTTAGCTTCAATGGTGAAACTCAAAGAAACCAGCTGCTGCCCTAAGTCTTTCTACAAATTAGAAGTTACACATTAGAAGTCTAGAGCCACATCTGGCCAGCACATGTACCCCACTTAGATCCCATTATTTTGAAAAACTTGAATTAGTCATCAACATTTAAAAATTAGGATAAATTCACACAAAAATCCAAGTTTTTAGCTTCTCACAAAAACTAAATGATCTAACAACAATGGGTCCAACATGGCAACAACCTCCTAGAGCTGACTCTCCAGTTATCCACAAACTCCACCAGCCCCTAGTGTCAGACACCTGACTCTCTTCAACTCTTTTCATGCGTCAATTGCCTCACTCCAAAAGCACTGAGTTTGTGGGCTCCACCAAATACTTTAAGGGTGGCACAGAAGCCACAGGAGATGTTGTCACATGTCACTTTCACCTTATGCTAAGTTCTACAAACTCTACTTCTGAGAGATGCTAGCAACTAAGTGGGCTATTGTCAGATCTAAACCACAGGATAGTAGTAACAAAACCCCAGGCCAAGTCACATCCAAAAGCCCCTGCTAGCGCTGGCTTACAGGATCAACTCACCTGATGCTATCGCAACTCAAATATTCCTTTGGGATTAGCCAGAATGAAGAGGTCTTTAAAAAGGTCTCAGACCTCAAATAGTTTTCTGATGAGGAGACTAACTAGTGAGTTTAGTAATAGCTGCAAACTCATTACTAAACATTAAAAATTTTTCAAAGCTTTCAGCTTTATTCGGCTGCTGATATTATGAATTTTACATGTTACCATCACTGCAGGATCTATTTTTTATATTCTCTTACTAGCCATTCAAGATCCATGTTTTTACGGTAATGTAAATCCATTAAGGAGAGAACTAGAAAGTGCACTGAGAGATCAATCTTACACTGGAAGAAATATAGACTAAATGACCTTCTCCAGCTCTGATTTCTCTGCTACATTAGCCTACTGTGCCCAACCTAAACTATAAAAATATGTCTTCACCATTCCAGTTTAAAGAAATAGGACATAAAGCAAAGTATTGGAGACCCCAAAGTCCCACGTGGAACTAATTTCACGTCTCATAAACTAAGAAGTTGACATCACATCTATGGAAGAACTAAAAGATGGCAGGGAGTGCGGCGAGGGTGGTCAGTACATTTTAGTTATCGTTCATTCCTTTCAATATTTTAAATCCACTTTTTCTTCTAAATTTCAAACAATAGTAAAAGGACTTATTTTTCATCGGAAGACAACCACAAGATGGTTAATAACCTACAAGGTAAATAATTCATAGTTTCTAAAGATTCACTGATAACTAGAACAAAAGCTATCATCCCGGTTTCTTTCTCTTCTGTAAGAGAAGCTATTATACTGATATGTACAATATTATTTATGATTTACAAAAGCAGTCTGCACCTGATAAAAACAATGTTGATCTAGGGTTGAAGAGAGAAGTAAGAGTTTTTGCTTCTTAGGGAAGAATATTCAAAAGCAGATGATATACCTACCGTTAAAAAATATACCCAGCAAATTTTCTCTATTGCAAGATAGTATTTTTGTTCCACTAAAAATGAAAACCTAGGTAAAAGGCAATTCATTCCAAAAATCTCACCTACCTTCTTATAAACACAATATTAAATGCCTTCAAAAATATACATTTATCTTACGTTATGAATATATTGCTTTAATTTTTGCTAGTTTTAGTTTTTAAGTAATTCATTCTAACTTCCCCTCCCCCATCACTTAAAGCTCTACAAATAGTTCCGTCTACACTACTTGAGAATTAACTGAATTCTTTTAAAGTAATTCAAATCAAAGAATTGAGATATGTCATATTAAACAAGTATTTCAACAAAAACTAACAGTCTAAAAGATTAATTTGTTACTGATACAGGAAGACAGTGCTTTCATATCCAGCATTTTCACTATTTTTTTTTTTTGCTTCATACATTATAGCAGTGTTTAATCAAAAAGCAAATATGTATATATTTATTAAACCAACCTGACCACTCCAGGCACAATACAGATTGCACAACAAACTCCAATTGTGGTTGATCATGCAGTCTAAAAACCTGAACTGGGCCATGCCTGCCTAGAGCGCAGTCGGCGTCTCTTCTGACTCAGCTTTTGTCAGCACAGCAGCGGGTAGCAAGAGCTCTGCAGTGATGTGAGCCACAAATAGGATCTTCCCCTCCCTTTCCTGTCTAAGCAGCAAGAGCTAACTGGCAGGACTACATCATCTTCCCAAACACCAGTACCTGTAAACTGTTAGACCACGGAGGAGAGACTTTTTCATAAAAGTCTTACTCAGTGTTTCATATTATTTAATTTTTAAAAGATTATTGCTTTTTCCTTCTTTCTGTGTATCGTAGGCTAATATTCATTCATTGGAGGAAAATACAACTTGGGAAGGTGTTAGGTAATAAATCAATCGCGCTGGCTACAGCCCACAGTAAACTAATTCCAACACAAGGCTGTGGCATCATCAGTGACCCTTGTACCAACTCAATCCAAAGGGTACCAAAGGATACGTGGTCTTTTCTTAATCTCTCAGTAACACCTCGCACTGCTAACAACTCTTTCAGTACCTGGGTACCACGTTACTACTCTCTTTGTTCTCTCACTACTTCTCTCTTTCTTTTTTGCAAATGGCAATACAGCAAAGTGAGCCTAGACCCTAGGAAGACAGCCTCCAGTTCCTCCACGGCTACTTACCAGATGTAGGACCAGGAACTAACAGCTTAACCTTTGAGCTCCAAATCATTCATTTGTAAAATGTGGATAGCAACACTGACCCTCACGGGGGTTTTAGTATAAAATAAATTAACATCTGCTTAAAAACAGTGTGAAAGCCCGTAGTCCCAGAGGCTGAGGAGGGTGGATCCTTGGAGCCCAGGATTTCGAGGCCAGCCTGGACAACATAGCAAGACCCTGTTTTTTTTTTTTTAAAAAGCATCTAACAGGCACCTAATAGATGATTATTATCAATATTCTTAAGATTGTCTCCCATCCCTATCTCAATCAGAATTTTATCCGTGATCCCCCTTCTCATTTCTTATGCTATCTCTAGATAATGTCATCTCGGATCCATGATTATAATTTTAAGTATGAATTATTTCTAACCCCCTCTTCAATGCCATCCTTTCTCCCAAGCTCCAAATCTGCATGACTAAACTCGTGTTAGGCACATACAACTAGATCTTCATGCTATGTGTCCAAAACCGAATTCTCTACCTTCCCTCTCAACCTGCACCAGATCCTCTGCCCGCTAATCTGCACAGTGGCAGCACAACTCATGCCCTTGGTCACCCAAATAGAAACCAGAGTCACCCAACTCCTTCCTCCTTGCCCTTTATGTCCAGCTACCAAACCCTGTCATGTCTCCTAAAATATATATTAAACTATCCTTTTTCTATGCCACTGCCACTGGCTAAATTCAGGCCCCGTCAACTTTCTCTTGGACTATCACAAGGGCATCCAGTTGGTCTCCCACACATCCTGTCTCACTCCTCTCTGGAATCTTGTCTCTGTAGAACTAACAAAAGAATCCTTTAAACCAAAAGCTAATCATATGACTACCCTGCCTAAATCCCTTCTGTTGCGCCTTTTTGCCTCCATGCAATAGTGTTCCCCAAAGTATGTTCCTATTAGTTCTGTAGGATGCAGAATATGAATTAAAGTAAAAAGAAAGTGTTCAATGGCAAAATAAGCTTGAGAAAAGCTGGGTTAAAAATAAATAAATAAAGCTGCAAGGTTGCTGAAAAGTCTAACTATGAAGACCAAATTCAAGGTCCTCAAAAATCTGAAAACTGAGGCTCCTGGAAAGCTTGTTTCTAACTAGTCCATCTTGAAATCTTCAGCTGGTTTGTCTGCCTCTGTCCCATAACTGGTGGTGCTCCTGAAGGTTCTGACTTTGACCCTCTTCTCTGCTCATCTCCCCCAATGCACTCATCTAGTCCTAAAAGGATGATTCCCAAAGATGCTGGCTTACTCGACTCTGACTGACCGACTTGCCAGACAGACCAAAATTCTCGACTCCCTCTGCGTGAATCCAGACTGATCCCTTGGCCAGCTCAACTCCTGTATCTAGGAAGATACTCGAGCCACTCATTTCCGCTCCCATGAAGTGACACTCAAGCTTAACACAGGTCAGTTGGCTTTTTGCACAAACCTCTTTATGTCAGTTTTATTTGTTGCTATAATTATGTAAGATAGATGACATGGAAACCAATGAAAGACGAGTAAAAATAAGAGTTGTTCTTTCTATGAGAACTAACTTAAGTACTTTGCAAAGACTCAAGAAATGCTGTTCCTCGTTTCTGTATTTTTCCCCTCCTTGATCTTGTACTTTTTTTGTCCAGTGAGATATCAGTATTCTCCCTAGCTGTAGCTACCTTCCGCTGTAGCACATTCAGAAACTAAGGCTGTTCCCTCTGCCAGAACGTTCTTCTCTTCTTTTTCCCTTGCTAACTCCCCTTCCTGATTTAGCTTAGACAATCTTCCCAGGAGGATTTTCCCTATCCCTACACTAGGTGAGGTCTGCCCACTGTATGCTTTCATAGCTCCTTACCCTTCTCCTGAAACCGTGTTCATCGTATCCTATCATAAGCACTTACTGTTCAATTGTTTGCACTTCCCATTACCCATGTATACCCACGAAGGCAGGAACCAGACTATGTCTGTATTTTTATTACTACTGTATCCTCAGTGTTCAGCACTTAGAAGGTACTCAATAAATATTTGTTGAATGAGTTAATAATGTGTAAGGACAATTCTAAATATACAGGAATCTCAGGCACTAGAAGTATCAAACTTGAATTATTTTAAGATAGAATAACTTTACCTTGGGAACAAAATGTCATTATTACCAATTGTAAGCAAAACACAAGTTGCTTCCTTTCTCAAATAATCTCAGTAAGAAAGCACATGAGATTCTAGCAAAATCTCTAAATATATCGACACCATCTATTCCATCCCCACGCTGAGATTCTGAAAAATTCCGGGAGAAGGAAAGGAAAGGTTTCAGGTATCTGATTTTCAAAAATTCCAAGGTATTTCTGATAGACCTTACTAGTTAAGAACAACTAAACAAAAGTTCATGCCAAAAAAGGAGGGGGGGAAGACTCAGAGACTAATAAAGGCCCAACTACAATCAAGCTTTTATAAATCATTCCTAAACATAGTCTACTTTTCGTATCTTCACAGTTTGCACTTGGAAACATCTTCATCTGCAAAATCCTTTAGAATACGGAACAAGTTTCACACGAAGGAAAATATATACATACCTATCCATCTCTTTCTTATTTAAGAATGAACATAGAAATCTCCCCAAATTCCCCCTTCCTTCCCCTAATAATGGATAGTACAACCAGACAGCAAGCCAAAAAAACAACCAACCAACCAACCACATGGGCAATATTTACAACAAAACTAGGTGATGGGTACCCCCATGAACCCCAAAATAAAAGTGAGTAGAGACAAACCACTAACACCACCTGCAAGTTCTGCACAGCATCAGCACCTGCAAAAAAAGAGGCAAAGGGAGGCAGTAGAGGATGACCAAACAGAAGAGCCCCCAGTGTAGGGTTTTGAATAGTAACCCCCCAAAAGATATGTCCACCTGGAAGCTGTCACTGTAACCTTATTTGGGAAAAGGGTCTTTGTAGATATAATTAAGTTAAGGGTCTTGAGACGGGATCATCCTGAATTCTCTAGATGGGTCCTAAATCCAATGGCACATGACCTGAGAGAAAGGCAGAGGGAGGTTGGGCACACAGTGGGGAAGGCCACATGAAGACAGAGGCAGACTGGAGTTACATTGCCACAAAACGGATATGCAGCTGTTCCCCACCATTTACGGGGGATTGGTACCAAGACCTCCCAAAAATACCAAAATCTGAGGGTGCCCAAGTCCCTGGGATAAAGTGGAGCAGTATTTGCACATGACCTACGCACATCTTCCTGTATACTTTAAATCATCTCTATACTGTATCATAATAACACAACGTAAATACTATGTAGATAGTTGTTATGTTGTATTGTTTAGAAAATAATGACAAGAATAAAAAATCTGAACATGTTTAGTAAAGATGCAATTTTTTTCCCAAATATTTTCAATCCACGGTTGCTTGAATCCACAATGTGGAACCCCACGGACACAGAGGGCCAACGATATATACAACCCATGAACAAAGAAGGGTGTCTATTAGATGAAGGGTGTTATTAAATGAAAAAAAAGTAAACTGAAAAACAATTTCCTAAATGCAATATAATAAAGATCTGCTTGAAACTGGGTGTCCAGAGCATTCCCTTCCCCTCACATCCACTAGCATATAACATGTTTCCAGAAGCCCAGAGGAGAAAGTAGGTCTCACTGATCAGGCTTACACAAATTCATTTAAATACAGAATCTGTATTTATTAGGAAAATACTGGGTAGTAAGGATGTCTAAATACCATGAGGTTAAAAAAAAAAATAGTGCCTATCAATCTCCAAGATCATACCAGATAAGCCAGAAGTCCCCAACCCTTTGGCACCAGGAATTGGTTTCATGGAAGACAATTTTTCCAGAGACCCAGGGAACGGGGGGATGGTTTCAGGATGATTCAAGTCAAGCACATTACATTTATTGTGAACTTTATTTTCTATTATTATCACATTGTCACTTGGCACTCACTGATAGTGTTTTGGTATGAGTCTGCAAGCAACTGGCTTATTATGGTCTCTGTGCAGTCAAACCGCTCTGCTAACGATAATCTGTACTTGCAGCCACTACCCAGCACTAGCATCACCATCTCATATAATGAGGCATTAGATTCTCATGAGGACCAAGCAACCTAGATCCCACACATGCATGGTTTACAGTAGGGTTCACACTCCTATGAGAATCTAATGCCACTGCTGATCTGACAGGAGGTGGAGCGGCTGTAAATACAGAGGAAGCTTTGCTAGCCTGCCCAATGCTCACCTCCTGCTGTGCAGCCCAGTTCCTAACAGCCCACAGAAGAGTATTGGTCCACAGCCCAGGGATTGGGGACCACAGAGCTAAGCCACATCCAAAAGAAATGTCTAAATGTAATCCTAAACCCAGCTTTGTATCTGCTGATATTTAAGGATACTCTCTACACTGTAAGTAAGGAAGAAATCAGGACTTACATTATTAAGAACATAAGTCCTCTCAATATATTAAAGATTAGTACAGTGAGCAAAAAAATAGAAGTCCAGAGAATATGTCTTCATTAGGTTATAAGACGGACAAAGAAGCTGTGGGACTATTAAACAGTACCGCATATATACAGCACTGCTCCTAACTATGCCAGCTGTCTGTACAGAATAGAGATAAGCAACAAGGAGAAAAGACAGCAAGTAACCACTCCTCAATCCAAACACGCCCAATATCAAACAGAAGACTCAACAGCAGCTAGTCACCAGGGAAAAGCAAATACAGTCTTTAACTTGACCTTTTTTTTTTGATAATAAGCAGTTTGTCTTGGTCTAAATACTTTCCCCAAAACAGATGAATAGTCACAAATATCAAATTTGGGTTCCAAATCTATTCTTTTATTCATAAATCTACACAGTGGAATTTCTTGCATATTAATAGATAGCTAGAAGGAAAAGGATTTATAAAAAATTTCCATCACATCAAGTTTCTTAAACCTATGATACAGTTGTCATCCATTTGTCTTTCAGATTATTTTGGGAACACAAAATACCATCTTTCAAATTTTATTGTGAAATAAACTATTTGCACAATACTCAATTTTATGAGAATAAGGCAAATTAAACTACAAAACTGTTTTGGTGAAAGCAATCCAAAATTGAGCTTTTGCATGAAGTTGTCTTTCTATTTCAAACCAGAGAATATATAGAAGGCTTGTAATATTTTAATACATTTAATTCTATATGGTCAATTAAAATTAGATAAATACTAGAGCAATCTTTAAGCCTAATAATCTTTTATTTTAGTAATCTAATCACATCAACCAGAAAGAAAAACAAGTGCCTACCATATGGTCTTACTGTAACAGAAAATAGCTGCATTCAATAACAGCATCTGTGCATCTTATCAACACTAGCATTGCCCACACTTAATCAGCAGACTGTTAAATATAATAAGATGACAGGACCCTTCACAAAGCAAAGAACAAAAGAAACGGACTATTACTTTTGTACTAGAGATTACTTGACCTAGCAGTAACTAAAGATATGAAGAATATCAAGGCACAATGGACTTCACAAAATGTTTAACTTGGAAGAAACGAACGCTAAGGAACACTAACAATTTATGGAGATCTTTAATCATCATTTTGTTGATGGCTCTTATCTAGTGATAGGTTCCACTGAATACACTCAAATCCAGACTTCTGCTGAAATGCCACTTAATGATACCTACCACTGCTACTGCCACTATGCTCAGTTCCAACAGGCTTTACCCTTAACCCGAACTTGCAGCACACAGTTTTTGACATGCCATGGTATTCTGATGTTTAAATTCAGACACACGAAGGAACACACGTTTAAAATTAAATAATAGTGTTATATGATGTTGTTACTATCACTAGCCTGGAATGAATCCTAGGCCCCCAATGAAGAAAACATATGCTTTTTAAAGAAAAGTGTTTAAGTATTGTTTTAGGCAGTGTAGGTTTGCTGGAAACCAGATTTTCACAAGACTGGTAACATGTTACCCATGTTTTTAAATCTGTAGTGTCTTCTCCATTTTGGAAATAAAAAATACAAAAATAACACAATCCACTATTAACATTTTGTCACAGTCAATGTCGTGATGTTTAACTGGTTATGACATGAAAAAATAAAAATATAATCAGGAACATTTATATACTAGCCATTCATTCTAAGAAATAAAACGCTGTCAATACAGACATATTACCTTTTTATAGTTCTCCTATCAACCAGTCTGATTACCCTTTCATTAGTCTGTTAATTATCACCTCACCTCTTAGTGCAAATTCTTTCATACATTTGTACTACACATTGTCTTGGTTACTGTTACTTGGTTACCAGCTTCCCAAAGGTAATAAAGATACAAAGAAAAAAGGCACCAAAAATTTTAACACCAGTTCTAATGGAAATGGAAAAGGAAGAACATACACTTCATACTCCAAATATTTTGTGTAACTTAAAAAGAAGTATTCACATACGACATGCCTGAATGCAAACTGAGTAATATTTTGGAATTTTTCTAAGTCTTCATTCATTCAAAAAAATATTCAGTGGGGGCCTATTATGTGCTAGGCACTCTTCTAGGCACAAGAAATACAATGTGAACAAAACAAACTCTGCATGCTTAACCCTTACATTCTAGATACATTACCTGTCTCAGATAAACTAGCAAAACCAAATGCTGAGCATGAGAGGTGGAGATTAAATGAGATAAAGCGAGGGAGGAGGAGGGCAGGGCATGGCACAGGAAGCAGGGGAGGGGTGTTCAATGAAGGGAGTGGTTGGCAGAGCTTCACGCAGAAGGTGACCTCTAAGCAAAGGCCCAAAGGAGACGAGGAAGTGAGCCTCGCAGAGACCTGGGGAACAGGGTTCCCTCAGGGTACTGTCATGCTTGGCGTGTATGCAAAAGAGCAAGAGTCCAGAGTGGCGAGTGCAGAGGGAGCAGGGGGACAGTAACAGCAGCTGAGACCAGGGAGGCGGGAGGGTAAATTGCACAGGACTTTGCAGGTCAGCGAAGAACTCTACCATTAATCTTCAGGAAAATGAGAAGCCATTAGAGGAATCTGAGCAAAGGAGTGACACGATCCGATTGATTATAAACAGGCTGCCCTGATTACTATGTGGAGAACAAACTTGAGGCTGGCAAGGACTGAAGCTGAGGAACCAGTCAATCAGATCTGTGTGTCACTATGGGAGAAAGGGAGACATCAAAGATGCCTGGCCTGAAAGGGTGAGATTGGTATTGTTTCTGATGAGGAGACTGGAAGGTGCAAACCTGGGAAGGAGGGCTGGGGAATGGAAGTAGGCATATCTAAAACCAAATTCCTGATTTTCTATCTAATATTCAAGGGGAGGTTCTGAGCAGTAAAGTCAGTTGAATGCAGGAATCTGAATTCGAGAGATAGAGGGATAGGTCAAGGGTAGAGATACACATATATACACACATACATCCTTATGTATATACATATATATAAATTATCTGTATATACTTGATATATAAAACCATGAAACTGAGTATTAAGAAAAGAAAAGTAAGTCAAACTGAGTCCTGAGAACTCAACTCAGCAAGAAGAAAACAACTCCCTTAAAAAGTGGGCAAATGACATGAACAGGCATTTTTCAAAATAAGATAGACAAATGGCCAATAAACATGAAAAAATGCTCAACATCACTAATCATCACGGAAATGCAAATTAAAACCACAATGAGATCCCATCTTACTCCACTTAGAATAGCCATTATTAAAAAGTCAAAAAACAACAGATTTCAACACAGATGTGGTAAAAAGGGAACACTTATACACAGTTGGTGGGAATGTAAATTAGTACAACCTCTATGGAGATCAGCATGGAGATTTCTCAAAGAACTACAAGTAGATCTACTGTCTGATCCTGCAATCCCACTACTGGTTGTCTACACTGAAGAAAAGAAGTCATTTATAGCAAAAAGACACCTGTACCTGTATGTTTATCACAGCACAATTCACAACTGCAAAGATATGGAATCAACCTAAGTGCCCAGCACTTTATGAGTACATTAATACAATGTAGCATATGTATTCCATGGAGTAATATTCAGCCATGAAAAGAATAATGTCTTTTGCAGCAACTTGGATGGAACTGGAGGCCATTATCGGAAGTCAAGTAACCCAGGAACAGAAAAATAAATGCCACATATTCTCACGTAAAAGTGGGAGCTAAACTACGGCTACACAAGGGCACACACACTGGTATAATGGACATTGGGGACTCACAAGGGGAAGGGTGAGGGGGTGACAGATGAAAATTTATGGGGTACGATGCATACTACTGGGGTGATAGGTGCACCAAAAGCCCAGACTCCACCAACATACAATATATACATGTAGTAGAATTCAGCTTGTACCCCCTAAATCTATTAAAATGAAAAATAAAAAAATGAAGCCTTGAGGTACGTGAAGGTTTAGCAGATCAGGAAGCTGAGGAAACTTCTAAGAGACAGAGAAGGTGGGACAGTGAGCTAGGACAATAATCAAGACAGTACAGTATACTGGAATCCAAAGGAACACTGAATAAAATGTAAAGCCTTTCGTGCTATTCATTTATTCATTCAACCAATATTTACCGAACACTTACTATGTGTCTGACATGGGCCCTGCTCTTACAGGGACTGCAATTCAAGGGGGATACAGATAAATAACTGTGTAAGTGCTATTCGCAACAAAGTACAGGGTGTTTTGAGTTGCTGGGGACAACTACCAGAGTCTTGGAGGATCAGGGAAGGTTTTCCTAAGGAAGTGATGTTGAAGAAAAGACCAGAATGATGAGTATACATCAGCCATGGAGGGGAGGGTGGGGGGAAGTCGAAGAAGGGGTGGGAGAAAACAGCATTTACAAGGACCTGAAGGTAAGAGATGTTGGGTGTCCCAGCAGACCTGAAGGGAGTTCAGTATAGAAGTACAGAAAGAATTAACAGGTGAGGCAGGAGAAGGGCGGGCTAGATTATTAAAGTCCTTTAAGACTTCTAAGGAGTTTGGACTTTATTTCAAAGGCAACTGAGAAGCCAGAAAATTGTTTCACACGGGGGAATGTACTGATCAGCTTCCTCTGTCAAAAGGATCATTCTGATGACAGCAGGGGCAGAGCTCTGGAAGGGGACAAGGCTGGGTCATGGGGACGCTCCTTGGGAAGCCCATTTCTGTGGTTCATCAGCGAGACACAGCTGACCTGAACTCAGGTGGTGACAATGGGTCTTGGACTTGACTTGGAACGGAGATTCCACAGGACTTTGGATATGAGGAATGGGGAGAGAGAAGTCAAGGATGCTGACCTAGTTTTTGACTCAGAAAAATAAATAGATGGCAGCGTTACCCACCCAAAGAAGGAGCACAGGCAGTAGGAATGGTGGTAGTAGAGGTGAAGTTTATCGAGTTTGCAAAGCTAGTCGGGCTATCCCCAAAACTGTTCAGCAAGTGGGCAATGGGCTACACAGGCCAGGAGGTCAACCACCAAACCTGAGGTAAGGGTGTAGATTTGGAGTCACCCGCATGTGCAGGAGAGTGCAAAATAAAACCCAGCAAGTGAGAGAACAGAAGAGTAGAGGAACGGAAGGGCTTGGCTCTGGGTAAAAACAGCATGGAAGTGGCAAGCAGAGGACGAAGAACCCTATAAAAGAGAGAGAGAAAGAGAGAGAGATGGCTTGGGAAGGAACAAGGGAGGCCAGGATAAAAGCAAAGTGTATAGTATTCCAGAAAGAAGAGCCAAAGCATGGACCCATATAAAGTCACACACAGAAAAATGTCTTATGTTATCGTTTACATTATTCCAAAATCAACCAACAAATATATTTCATCAGTCATAATACATTTCAGTCTAGAATAACCTCAGCCTAGGTGAAGCAAAAGATAAAAATGAAATAAGTTAATTGCAAGTGAGTTTGTTTTCATAACAGTTGACATGCTAAAAAGACTATTGCTGGATAATACTATGGACTACAGATAGAAAGTGAAATCCATGTTAGAAATGGAAAAAAATCATGTGGTTTAGAAAGCTCAAGGGAAGTTTTCACTTCCTTGGTTAAAAAAACAGCAGGTTAATCTTTGAAGGATGAAACTATACGGATGATATCAAAGGGGCTGATAATATCACAGAGGATAGAGAGGAAGAGTCCACAGAAAGTGATTCTGTGAGCAAAGTTACTCAAGGATTGGTGTCAGTATACTTCACAGACCAGTCTATACACACACTCCAACACTTACGTGGTTCAGAGTGAGTAAAACTAATTCTGAAAAAATACATCTTTAGATGCATAATGTATATAAATTTGTGTGAATACAATCTAGACCATCCTTACTGCATAAGGCCAAGATATATTCTACTGAATTATCACAATTCTTTATCTGAAGAGGACTGGCTGTTTGCTATTTGAGTCTCCCAATACATTCCTAGGGGGTGGGGGAAGTGAGTGCCTAAATGTATTCATTTATCAACACAATTAGATTGTAATAGTTAAGATGAAACCAATCTCTGATTAGTTTTCAACAAAGCAACAGACCTTATTCATGGCAGGTGGAGTTAGCTAATTAGCTAAGACAAGAAACAGAGACTCCTATTAATTTACTACATTGATTTCTTCTGTCCCACAAAGTTAGGTTTTTTTGGCTGATTAACAGCATTACTCTTAAGATATACGTGCTCATCTCTTGGTTAGTTAAGAACACAAATAAATTTATTATGTAAATACATTTAGGAACATAATGATTTTTAAAAAATTTTTAAAGAATGACAGTACTACTCTAGAATGTAATACATCTAATAAAATTGAGGACAAAAATTAAGTGCAGCGTTCAAAGACCTAAATATCTACCAACCCAAAATATTTCCATGGCAACTGCCTTTCTACCACTAAAAAATATTCACAACATTTAATGTGCATCAAATAAAAACACGTCACAACTAAACAGAGGCAATAATTACACAAGATCTCCTCACTCCCCACCCTGAGGTTTTAAGATGTTTTCTGGCAACACAGAACCCCTTTATTTCCACTTCCACATAAAATCTAAGCAAAATATCTACCTATTCTTTAAAACGCCAAACAATATTGTAGTTTAATCCCAAACTCAAGTACTGTATATACATTTTAAATGAGAAAAATACAGACAATATCGTGTTTCTTTCATTCCCAAACTAGAAATACAGCCACGCCAGCAGTAAGGTCCAAATTAAAGGAAATTTCACAGCCGTTAAAAAATATATAACTGTCATTGCTAATAAAAGCCAAGTGTGCAACTAACTGGAAGCACTGCTTTCTAGACAAGGACAAGATGTCTCTAAATTCTTGGTTTCAGGGCATCCCTTAAATGACAGGGGGGAAAAAAAATCAAATAACATTAGTTCTTGCAAATATAATGCAAATAGCATGCTAATTAAAGTATTCCCAAGACAATGACAAATAAGGCTTTAGGACCACAGCACATATTATTATGTAACTACAATACACATTAAGCAATCACCAGGTTGCAGGTATGTCTTCCAAAAGGAGTTATTATGGTTTACCATGATCAGAGGATTGTGGTGTTATACTTAATCATGCTTTTTACCTGCAAGCAGGTGTTTACAGATGTCAAGAAGTAAAACCTTGATTCTAAGTGTCAACCTACAGTTCTGCCTAATAAATTGTACAGCAATGGCATACTGTACCCCACAGCGTTTTAAACTTTCTCATCCAACATGAAGTAAACAGCACGAAGCAAGTCTCTCTGCATGTTTTATGAACCAAAATTAAATTTGTGATTCATTTTCATTAAAATGCCAAAACTCACACATTTAGAACTAGGCACTGTTTCAAAGGCTATGACTTATGAAGTGCAAAAGAAATAGTCAAACAGTGAAGGCTTATTTCGGTATGTTAGTGTTGTCTAAAATAATCTTCAACCTTTCAATAAAAAATAGGCATCTCAAAAGTAAAGTTTAAAGGATAACAATATTCAGTCTGTTTAACAAGCAAATTACAGAAACCATCAATAGTAAACACAATATGTTCATTATGGAAGTAAACTCCAATGTTCAAACCGAAGCAAGGGGGAAAAAAGATATGAGAGGCAACAGGGTATGTAAGTGTCATAAGTCAATAGGTTTTTTCTATTATTTCTGTCCTGCCTGCTCAAAAAATTTCAGGAAGCCTGGAGTAAACCCAGCTGGGTCCTTGCAAAGATGCTACTATAACCAGCAATGCAAGCCACCTGACACCCCAGAGCGCTCACAGAACTCCAGGGCAGAGAAAGAAAGGGCTTAAATAGAAGAACAGTAAAGGCAGGAGATGTTTTAGGGAGTTGAAAATTACGCCACCCCACCGTAATTTTTGTTTTCCAAGGCTGTGCCTTAACTGTTCTTTTTCTACCCAAAGCAGAGATCTGTAGCAACAGCAGCCAGGACCTCCGTCAGTGTCAAAGAGAGACTTAGTTCTAGGTGCAACGAGCATACCAATCGCCCTCTATCCACCCCGGAGAGCAAATACACACACACACAACGTAGAAAATGCACAAAGCCAGCTCCAATCAGCTCAACTCCAAAAATACTGGAGGAAAGGAACTGAAGGAAAACGGGTACTAAACTGCCCTATTCTCAGGCTTGTAGTATTCACAGCCACCAGAGATGGGAGAATTCCGCTCTCTAGCAAGGGGTGACCAAGATGGGGACATTCCTAAATGAGGAATTCTTGCAAAAGAATCACCGCACTCCCCGGAAACAAAAGTGGTCAAGGCTTTCACCTCGCTAATGGTCAAGCTGGGGCGCTCCCACCAACCAGCTCAAAGCCCGGGAAGCCCCCTGGCGAGGCCGGGTGGCAGTTGTCCCCGCACTCGCAGGACGCTCCATCTCAGGCCACCGCCCGGTCGACCGGGGGATGCCGCCCCAGCGCTTACCTCGCAGGCTTTGAGCTTGTCACCATCTCCCTCAGGCAGACCAGGCCGACGCGTGGCCATCATTTCATTTCAAATTACGAAGAGGGGACAAATCCTGTGGAGTCCACATTGAGGGGGGAAATGCCACCGCACGCCAAAAAGGGAAGAATTCCGCACCAGGCTCCGAGGAGGGGCAGCGCTGGGGAAACACACCAAGTGCCAGGAAACGGAGGTTTATCAGGAAGCCCCTTCAAACGCCGTGAGTCTTTCGGACTTCAACGCACTTCGCCGTCTTCTTCCATTTCTGGAGACTTCAAAAACAAAGGCGACAGGCAGGTCGTCTTGGCAGCTGGTGTCCGGGCCAACTGCAGAAACGGTCCCCTTCGTCCCAGCGCCACTCCCGGGTGCTGGAGGAATCCGAGCGGGTCACGCAGGCTCGAGCGCCGGCTCCCAGGGATCCTTCCTAGAAGGAGCAGAAGTTAAAGGACGTGAACTTTCTCGGGGCGCCCGTCACAGCCTCGCCCACATGCCCACGCCAAGTTCGCGTTTCCAACACTCGGAAGGATTGTTCCCGCTGTGCCGATGAAACACACAAATGAAAGACGGAATAATCCTCCCGTAAAAATAATAATAATAAAATAAATAAAACAAGGAAAAGCCTAGAAAGCCGAGAAGAAATAGAAAAATGAGAGACCTCAACACTGCCCGTTGGTTGCGTCAAACACGCCAGGCTGTTGTGCAGCCTGCAAGAAAAACCGTCCCCGGTTCAAGTGCATTTCGGCGCCGGATTTCCCAGGCAGAGCAGGGGCAGTGTGAACGCTCCCCTGCATCCCCAGACGCGTCCACGGAGGGGGAATCGTTCTCCCCCTCGGGGCCAAGATGGGCTCATACTTTTCCAAACCCCCTCCTCGCTGCCTCCACCCCCGAAAAAAGCAAACACAAAGCCAGCCTCGGCGGGGCCCGGCGTGGGCTCCGCGGCGTCTCCGGGTGACTCGGGGCGCCCGCGCCGCGGCCCCTCCGCCCGGCCGGCGTCCCGGAGGAGGCGGCGGCTGTTTTCCTTGGCCCGCGGCGGGGCTGGGTGGGGACCGCCGGGCCAGGCGGGGAGGAGGCGTGCGCGGCCGCGGGTGGGACGCGGGCGCCGCTCCCGCTCCGGGGCATTCTTCCCGAGCTACATGAATGAAGCCGCAGCTCCGGCAACTTTTATTTCGGGGCTGCTCCCCCCAGCTACGACCCGACGGTGTTTCCCTTTCCCGGTAGCCACCTAGGGAAAAAAAAAAAAGGAAAAAGAAAACCACCACCCACCTACCACTATTTCCCCCGCCCCTTCCTGAGGCGGGTCGGGGCTCTCGAGCTCCCGGGGAGAGCGGCCCAAATATGTCCTTCTAGAAAGGTGCGGGGAGACCTCGGGGAGAGACAGACACCGGGGGCTCACCCTTCCCGCGCGCTCGGGCCGAGCCGCCGGGCGCCGCGGCGAGCAGCAGCGGGGACGCGGGCCGGGCGCAGGGCCCGACCGGGACGCGCTAGGCCGCAGGCTCGGTTAATATTCATGAGCGGCCCGAGGCGCCCCTCCTCCACGGCCGGCCGGACCCCGGCACCCGCCGCCGGCCTTTGTGCCCTTCCCTCCTCCCGCCCGCCCTTCCTCGCTCCGCACACGCGGGCGCGGCCCCTCCGCCCCCGCCAGGCGCCCGCCGAGGGCTCCCTCCGGCCCCGCGCCGGCGCCGCGCGGGGTGGCCTGAGGTGGCGGGAAGCAGGGGAGCCCGCCGCGAACCCGGCTCTCCGCGGCCCGCGAGCGCGGCGCCCGCCGGGCTACGGCGGAAAATAAAACAGACACGCACCGGAGGAAGCGGGGCGAGTGGATCCGCACGGGGCTGGCGGCTCCGGGACAGCGCGCCCCGCCCGCGCCAGCCGGACCCAGCGGGAGGACGCTCCGGCGCTGCCCGCCGCCGCGCTCCGAGGCCGCTGCCCCCGGCCGGCCGCTCCCAGGCACCGCCGCGACCTGCCCCGGCCGGCCCCGGGCTCTCGGCCGCCGCGGGAGGGCGTGGGGCGGGGCGGCGGCCGCCGGACTCTCCCCTCGCCTCGCCGGGCCGGGCCGGGGCCCCGCTGCGGCGCCCGCGATCGCCAAGTGACAGAAGCGCCTCGCTCCGCTGCCGCGCGGAGCTGCTTCCCGGGGGCGGATTTCTCGCTTCTTCCTCCCTGGATCCACCTCCTCCCACTCCACCTCCTTCCCCTCCCTCCCCAGGGGAGGCTCCGGGGCTGAATATTTTCTGTCTTGAATAATACGGTCCCGGGAACCGACGCTGGAGAAGGGGGATTAGCCGGGGGCGAGGTGGCGGGTGCTCGCCAGCCCCCTCGCAGGGCGCCTCGGGACCTCCAAGCCGTCGCCCCCGGCACCCCAAAAGCGGGCACACCCCACGGCGCGGCGCGCGGGAGCGGCCGGGAAGGGCTCTCCCGGGGAGGGGACGGGGCGTGCGGCGTCAGGGGCCGAGAGGGGGCACGACCGTGGGCGAGACCTGCAGGATCCGGGGATCAAAGGTCCCAGACTGCGGGGGACATGGCTTGGTGAACTGTGCCCCCCCCTTTTTTTGCGGCGGGGAGGGAACGAAGCTGCGGCGAGACTTGGGACTTCCAGATAAGGGAGTGTCCTCTCACGCCCGACAGCGAAGTATCTTCCCGCGGCGGGAGCGGGGGAGTTAGCGAAACGTCGTTCATTCAATCCTATTCCCTTTTTTAAAAATCTGCAGAGCAGCTAAGCGAACTCGGCGCGGCTAGCGGAGCTGAGGAGAGGACGCTTCGCTTCTCCTCACGCTCCAGGTCACGGCGGCTCCGGGCCGGGAACACGACCGCCGCCCCTCCCCACCCGGCTCCGGGGCCTTGTCACGGACCCCGGCGGCGGCTCGGCTCGGCTTGGCTCGCCCCGCCCCGCCGTGCCTCACAACATCTCCCGCTGCAAATCGCCCAATCGGGAGACGCGACGGGAGGACGCGAGCCAATCAGGGGCTGCTGACTCAGTCTTCCCTCCACCCTCTGCCCCGCCCCCTGGAGGAAGGCCACCGCCCCTCGGCCGCCCCTTCCCACCCCGCCCCCTCTCCGGGGAGGTGGCTCACCAGCTCCGGGCCCCGTCGGGTTGAAGGGGAGTGGAGCTCGCTTGGCGGCGGCGGCGTTTGTCACCTTGTCACCCTCATCCGCGTCCCCTCCCATGCACACCCCTCCCCCGTTTCCCAGACCTCCTGCTGGTGCTGTTGAGGGTCATTTTTATCCTCACTTCGGCGGGGAGCTGCCAGCTATTGTGTCTGATCAGCTGCCACCACGGTCCTGAGGGAAAAATAGAGAAACAAAACCAAGTAGCTGTGGGATCTGCCTGCCTTTTCCTTCTTCCTTGCTACACTACCCCTGAAGACTCAGAGACACCCCTCCCCCCCGCTTCCCACCCACCCCAGGATCCAGTTCCTAGATGAAAGGGGGGGACAAAAAACACTCGCTGGGGCTTCAGTACCTGTCGCTTAGTTTTTAGATCTTCCTCAGGGTGGAAGGTGCCAATGGACAACTAAATCCTCAGCCTCAGTTAGTGGAAAGACATTGACTGGATCGTCTTTATGTGGCCATGACATCTGCATGTTCGTGACAGACCCTGACCAAACTAGTCAGCCAAATAACCAAGAAAAAAAAAAACAGAATAAAATGAACAAAATACAGGGAGGGCCTGTCAGTCACTTGGTAATTTACTGACTAGCCCGCTGAGCGATCGCAGTATCCACTTCTGGATACTGTTGAGTAATTAACAAGTAGCGAACAGAAATGCGGAGTTCCAAGTAGCTTACCGCTAGTGGGCTCATAGAATAGACTATGTCCAGAAAGGAAACAATGATTTTAAAGCACAAAGCAGCTCCTTACAAATGCAAATGTGCATGCATGGCCTAAACTGCGTACCTAACAACTGAGGACATTCGGGCTGAACGTTTTGTACTAGAAATTTGCACAAACGTTAATTTTGGGAAAAAAGGTTTTCAGTTTGGTAAAGGAGAGTAAAAATATTGGCCATGAAAGAAGACATGAAAGTAAAACATTTTAGGCCTTATGGGAAAATAACATAACCTAGAGAGGCAACATTTCTATAAGAGGTAATAAAACATAAGGATCAAGATTACAATCGAGCTCCATTATTTACCCTGTAAATTGGGGCAAATTACTACTTATGTGTCTAAGTACCAGGGCTATCAAGCAACTGCCTTCTGCTAAGTATTCCTCTAAGAGCTCTGCACACGACTTAATGAGATGGGTGTGTGATAGAGCCAGCATTCAAGCCCAGGGCTCTGGCTCCAGAGTCCATTCTTCCATCCACGACATTATACTACCTCTAAGATGGGTTTTTAATAATAACAACAATATTAACAGTTAACACTTAACTTACTGTGTGCTAATTATTGTGGTCTATCAATACCAATTGAATTCTACCTCTGGGCCAAGGGGTATTCCAAAATTTGGGAATGTTTTTAAAAACCATTGTGATAAGTTACTGTCATAGATACCTGAAGTGTATTAGGCTGCCCAAATGGAGAAGCACAAAGAGCACAGAATTAAGGTTTGAAAAATCTGGGTCCTAGTCCTCTACTGGGGCCTCTGAGTATGACAGCACCTTCCCTATTGTCCGGGGCTGTTGAGAGCATCAAATGAGATAATAGATGTCAATAAGCTTTAAAATAAAAACATTATTTCGATTAAAATATTATCATGAAGCAGGAGTTTGTCCTATTTACCCTAACAGGAACCCTACTCTTTATAACATTTTATTGATACTGATTAGGAACATATTAACCCAGGTAAAAATTAGGTGTATTCCTCTCTGACCATGAACAATAATATTTTAGTAAATGTGTGCCCTCTCATTTCCATGCATTCTAAGTAGACCAAAGTGGGTGTGGCACCCTCTAGGCACCCGGAAAATGGAAACCATCAGCCAAACATTCTCCATTTCAAAGGCTAATGGTGTAATTGGGGAAGATGGAAGCCGGTGGAGTTCTCTTTAGCTGCCCATCTTGGGCATTTCACTCATTAACACCTCCACCAGAGGGAGGGCAAGAGAAAGGAAAAGGACCCAGGCTTAAATCATGTGGCTACTTGTTAACAGCTCCAGTGAGAGATTTGATGAAACAATAGGTTTTGGGGTCATTGTAACCGAATGGAGACTGGAACTCACTGCAGGTTTCGTGGTTGATGTGATACTTTTCTTTTTCCCAAATATCATGGATAAGTAAGAGCTAACAGTACTTCAGCTTTGAAAGGCTGATATTTTCCTCCTTAGAGTACAGCTAATAAGTGTATGGATTTCCTATAATCTAACTTCTTAAGAGTATCCTTTGAAATAGCTTCAGAAATTACTATAGCTATATTAATAATGACTACAAAATTACCTTGTACTCTAAGTCTCGCAATGTAGGCAAGACATTTTTAAAGATGGGAACTGTATCTTCGAAAGGTAAAAGTTTTGGCTCTGTTAATGGCCTAATAAAATACTGTTTTACTGAACTATTATTAAGGGAAAATGTCAAAGCCAGAAATAGAACCAAAGTATCCCTGCCCCTGGTATAAGGTCATTCTGTAATAATCTTTGAATGATTTCGACTCTGAATATAGAAGCTGGCAATTCTCAGAGGCACAAGTGTTTGCCAGTGAATTCCACAAATGAAATTTGTAATTTGGGATGAAGCATTTGCAAAACTATGTGTCTGAGGCAATTAAGACCAATAACCCTCAGAGGAGTAAGTTTTTTTGTTTTCCTTGGGGGAGAGGTTTAGGAAAATGCTATGGACTTTATTTCTTATTCATAAAATACCAAAAAGACACATTATTTACTAAAAATTCTTTGAAAAAGAAAAAGACATCTATGCTGAATTGAATAGCTACAGAAATACCACCTCACTTTCAAGCCATTTAACTTTTATAATCAAAAGAAGGGCATGAGTCCCCACAACAAACAATTTCTAGGGTTCTTCTTCACTCATCACCTCTTGTAAACAAATAACGTAAATGATTTACTAATTTAATGTTCTGCATTTGCTAAATACATAACTTCTTATTTCTGTCCCCATGATTACTATCTATCTTAGATTGTGAATTTCTGAACTGGAAGGTAATAACATTATTTAATTCATTAAATACCATGCCTAGCAAAGTGCCATACATAATAAATATTCTTGAATAATTTCTTCACCCGCAGTTTATTATTATTATTTCCTCCTCTGGACTAGAATACTAGTGTTTATTTTTGGTTTTTTATTTTTTTGCCATTAGTCAGTTACTTGATCATAAACAAGTTATTATTTAACTGAATAATATCCCCCTTTTTATATCTAGATTATAAACTTCTCTACAGTAGATTCCTGGGGCTTTTACTTATTTTCAGATGCTCATAATAGCTACCACATCTTTTACACATAGAAATTACTGCCAAGATATTGAAGAAATAAATGGTGATTGAATCATGATTATTGATAAATATTTGTATCTCAAGAAATTCTTGGCTGATCAGGTCATAGGAAGATATGTGTACGTGCCTATGCAAATATGCACAAAATAGAGAGAAATATACCTACAAAGAGAACACTTGGTGTGGATCTCAACTTCCAGAAATGACTAGTCTTTTCTCTGGCCATGATACCATCCTAAAAATTAATATCACTTACATTTTGGTAGCAATTATAAAATTTCAGGCCAGAATTTATTCATAATCATGTATCAAACATTTTCGTTTGGATTCAGATTACTTTTCAGCATCAGAATCTCCAAAATCAAAATTTAGTGGCATGGTAATCATAGACATCAGCATTTTAAGAGTTTATTTCTATATTTTAAGAAAAAATTCATGTACAAGTTTTTATTTTATCCTAAGAATCGTGACTTTCATTTATAAGTATTCCAATTTTTCTTAAAAATAAGAGACAGTTTTTAAAATGTTTCCTCCCACCCAACTAAATATGAGCTAGAACATCCTGTGAAAATACTATGCAATCTGGAGAAACCCATATTACCAACTAGGGAAATGAAGTATGTTTTTATCATTTTGGAATAGAATTGCTAAATTCCAACCATTCTAACTAGAAAACTGTGCTAGCTGTTGATTTTTAATATTATAAACCTAATACAGAATGACCAAACTTTTTCACCACAGTAAATAAAAAGTCCCAACTTTCCCTTTCATCTTCATTGGACAAAAGTGAGACAGACACCAAAAGCCCTCTCTGTTTCTGGGTTCAAGAAACTCTGGGTATTGTTTAATATTCCCTAGCACTGTAGATTCCATTCCTCTTTTCCTATAATTGCCTGCATTCCTTGCTAATCCAAAAGTCAACTAACCAAGGGTTCTCCTTCAGATAGGAAAAAATTGCAGGATAATATGCGGCAATTCACATCTGGGATAGATAGTAGGATAGATGCAGGCTTACATAACTTTCCTCCTAAAGGAAAGGATTTTTTCAATTATATTTTAATTTTTTAAACTTGCAACATAAAAGGGAAAAAATAAACACTGAAACTAAGAAAGGGCCCAATCTCATACCACATTTTAGGAAGCCATTCTCTTGCCTTCTTCCAGCTTCCTTCTGGGGCTTCTCATTGGTTGACTCCAACAAGAAGTCAGAGGCACTCAAAGATAATTCATCTGCCCTGTTTTATTTTAAGATACATAGAAAATTTAGATAGCAAATTTGATCAAAGATAAATTGAAAGGAAATAAAAAGACTGATATAAGCCTTTTAAATTGTAGAGAGTAGGGAGACAAAATAAAGGAGCAGTCAGGCAGGGGGCTCACGCCTGTAATCCTAGCACTTTGGGAGGCTGGGGTGGGAGGATTGCTTGAGGTAAGGAGTTCGAGACCAGCCTGAGCAAGAGTGAGACCCTGTCTTTACCAAAAATACAAAAAAGAATTAGCCGGGCATGGTGGCACATGCTTGTAGTCCCAGCTACTCGAGAGGCTGAGGCAGGAGGATCACTTGTGCCCAGGAGTTTGAGGTGGCAGTGAGCTATGATGATGCCACTGCACTCTACCCAGGGTGACAGAGTGAGATTCTGTCTCAAAAAAAAGAAAGAAAGGAACATATTATTCTAAAGAGAGAGAAAGTATTAATTATGGAAGAAGAGTAACACCAGTGAACAGAAGAAAAATAGAGACAAATGTTTTATACCCTGAAGAAAATAAAATACACCAAAAGTGAAATCACAAAAGAATGAATTAAACATAATAAGTTAGAAGAGCTGAAAGAAGATATTGACAGGGAAAAATCATACTATTGCCGAAGTAATCCATGAATTAGAAATAGGAAGGAATAAGAAATATCCAGCAGGAAATAGTGAGATGTATGATGGTTTTTTAGACAGGAGATGAAACTATGGAGGACAAATAACAGAAATTTGATTTAGAGAAATTGATGTCTCTTCCATTGTGTCCCTGAATATAAAAAAAATGAGACAGAAAGAGAGAGAGAGAAATTGATGACTCTGATAGAGTTTAGAACTATTGAAACTAAAAACATGTTTCGAAGATATAATGTGGAAGGCTGTTAAATGCCCCCAGTATCTGGTCTCTCCTTCTCCCATAATAATAGCATTTTAGCTGGGCGTGTGGTTAATAAGCAAGAATTTACTTCACAGCCTTCCTTCCATCTAGGTGTGTCGAGGTGGGGCCATACGACTACATTCTAGGCTATGACTGTGGGCGGGGATGATCCTATGTCCCTTTGGAGGTCTTCCCTTAAGAAGATTACCCTTCCCCTCCTTCACAAGGGGCTAGATAGGGTTGCCTGGTTTAGCAAACAAAAATAAGGAGCACTCAGCTCAATTCAAATTTCAGATACGCAACAAATACATTTTTAGCATGTCTCCATTATTGCATGAAACACACACTACAAAATTATTTGTTGATTATTGCCTTAGACATTTCTATACTAAAAAATTGTCCTTTATCTGAAATTTAAATTGAACTGGCTGTCATATTTTATCTGGGAACCCTACTGGAGATAGAACTGGGGCATCTGCCTTTGACCCAGAGAGAGAAGCCACCTGAGGGAAGAGCCGTTCTAGCAGCCTGAATTGCCCACTTTTAGATTGTCACCTGAAAAACACATCACCTTCTTTGTAGTCACTTTTTTACATAAATACCATTGTATTTTTAGGATCTTTTTGGTCCTAACTAATATGTGAAAATTTTCTTTTAATTCCAAGGATTAAAAGGACGTACTATGTTTTAGGAATTATTGAAAGAGAATAATTACTTGGCGGAAGTTACTAAACTTTGGGTATAAGAAAAGGAAACCTACAAGCAAATCAAAGTGAATTACCTACAGCAGGGGTTGGCAAACTATGACACACAGACCAAATCCAGTCTGCTCCTGGTTTTTATAAATAAAGTTTTATGGGAAGACAGTCACACTCATTTGTTTGTATGTTGTCTATTGTTGCTTTAGGCCTATAACAGCAGAATTGAGTGATTGCAACAGTGTATGGCCTGCAAAGCCTAAAATATTTCCTATCTGGTTCTTTACAAAAAAAAGTTTGCTGACCCCCAACCCAAAAGAAAAGCATTATTGACCTCAGAATTCTTCTCAGCATTAATTGATGTGAAAAGAATTTTTAAGAAAAAAAAAAAAAGAATATAACTTAAAGATCAAACCATGTGGTCGTACACATTTAAAAACAGCTGCAAAGAAGCTTAGGCTGGGCATGGTGGCTCACACCGGTAATCCCAGCACTTTGGAAGCCTGAGGCAGGAGGATCGCTGGAGGCCAGGAGTTTAAGACCAGCCTGGGCAACATAGTGAGACACACCCTGTCCCCGCCCCTATCTCTACAAAAAAATTTAAAAATTAGTCAGTCATGGTGGCACGTACCTGTAGTCCTAGCTATTCTGGAGGCTGAGGCAAGAGGATCGTTGCTCTAATTTTTTCATTAGCTCAAGGGAGCTATGGAAGTAATATTCTGTTGTTATTCAAGTTGCCTTAAATAATAGTTAAGTGACTAAATAATTAGAAACAAAGAAAAGATAAGCCACAGACTATCATCAGATGTATGCAACTGATACAGCCCACCAAGGATTTATATCTAGAGTTTATAAAGAGCCCCTATAAACTGATAAGTAAAATAGAGAAGATAAATAGGCAATTCATGAAAGAGAAAATACATGTGGCTACTAAACAGAGTAAAAAATGCTCAGTATCATTGGAATCAGGAGAGTGCAAATTAAAATGATAATGAGACCATTTCAAACCCATCAGACTGGCAAAAGTAAGTGTGATAACATGGAGAGTTCAAGTGTTGATGAAAACAGAAGCTCTTATACACTCCAGGTGGGATGTATAAATTCATTACACCAGGCCGGGTACGCCTGTGATCCTAGCACTCTGGGAGGCCGAGGGGGGAGGATCATTCAAGGTCAGGAGTTTGAAACCAGCCTGAGCAAGAGCCAGACCCCCGTCTCTACTAAAAAAATAGAAAGAAATTAGCTGGACAACTAAAAGGTATATATGTATATATGTATTTTTTAAAAAAAAATTAGCCAGGCATGGTGGCACATGCCTGTAGTCCCAGCTACTTGGGAGGCTGAGGCAGAAGGATTGCTTGAGCCCAGGAGTTTAAGGTTGTTGTGAGCTAGGCTGATGCCACGGCACTCTAGCTCAGGCAACAGAGTGAGACTCTGTCTCAAAAAAAAAAAAATTCATTACAACAGTAAATGGCAACACAAGTAACTCAGGCCCCAAACCCTGGATTGTCTGCAAAATCTGAAATTGTCTACAATCTGCTATTGTCTACTAGCTCCACCTCGATATCCAACAGCGGTCTCAAATGTAAGATGCCCTAATCTGCTCTTCCCACATTAGGTGGCAATTCCGTTCATCCTATTGCTGGAGACCAAAAACGTCAAGGCATCCTTGATCCCGCTTTCTCTTGCACCCCTACGCCCACATCAGTAAACTCTGTCACCTCCAACATCACATTAGAGCCGGAACCTGCTCACCTCCACTGCTATCACCCAAGTCCAAGCCAGGTCATATATCATCTGGATTATGGTGACAGCCTTTAGTCTTCCAGCTTCTTGTCTTCTCTCAACACAAGATCCAGGGTCACCCTTTTGGAACCTAAATCGAATTATGTCAGTTCTTTGATTAAAACACTCTACTGGCCTCCCATTTCACTCAGATGAGAAGCCAAAGCCCTTACAATGGTTCACACTGACCCTATTTGATCCATGTCCAGGCTACACCAATCTGCTTGTTTTTCATCAAACACCCAGTTTGCCCCCATCCCACCTGCAGTGCACCTGTGGCTTGCACCTGCTACTTCCCAGATTAGAATGTGCTTCTCCCCAGATACCTACTCAGGTCTCCTCCTCATTTCATTCAGGCCTTTTCCCAAATGTCACTTTATTAAGATCATTTATTAAATGGTCTTCCCTGACAACCTCACTTAAAATAGCACTATATCCACCCACTCCAATAGCTCTCTTATCATCCACCTCTTATACATTTATTTCTCAAAGCACTTATGCCACCTTTTTGTTGTTGTTGTTGTTGTTTTGAGACAGAGTGTCACTCTGTTGTCCTGGCTAGAGTGCCGTGGTATCAGCCTAGCTCACAGCAACCTCAAAGTCCTGGGCTCAAGCGATCGTCCTGCCTCAGCCTCTCGATTACCTGGGACTACAGGCATGCGCCACCATGCCCAGCTAATTTTTTCCATTTTTGGTAGAGACTGGGTCTTGCTCTTGCTCAGGCTGGTCTCGAACTCCTGAGCTCAAATGATCCACTCCCCTCAGCCTCCCAAAGTGCTAGGATTAAAGGCGTGAGCCACCACGCCCAGCCCTGCCACCTGGTGTTTTATATTTTTATTTATTGCCTATCTTCCCAGACTAGGATGTAAACCTCAGAAGAGCAGGAGACAAGTCTTTTTTATTTATTGCTGTGTCCCAAGTGCCAGGAACAGATCCTGGCATATGCTAGACACCCAATAAAATGTGTGTTGAAAAGTGAATGAATAACCGCTTTGGAAAGCACATTTTTAAATATAGTAGCTAAGAAAGTTGAGGATGCCCATATCCTACTATAGAAAAATTCTACCCTTGGGTGTCAACCAAGAAAAATTGTCCCTTCTGTGTACAAGCAGACAAGTATAAAGTACCCCTTGCTAGAAAAGTAGAAGTAACCTGTTCTTCTATAGGTGAGTGGATAAAGTCAGTTTTAGCTAGACAATACAAGTCAGTAGCAAAGGCAGGTGCATGGCTGAGAGAGGAGCTATATTTTTAGCATATTTAGATAAGGAACCTCCTCGTTCCCATATAAGATCAATACAGCATGCCCTTGGCATTCCCAAGAAATATCTACAAACAGCTTCACCAACTGCCAAATTCAGATGTAACTGAAGCACTTTAGGGGCACTGCGAATGGAGATGAGAACAGGAGAATAAACATTCCTACAATTCCTTTTCTGCTTCCAGAAACAATCAGAGGGGGCCCTGGCCTTGTATATGGTAAAGAAAAACTGTAATTTCAACATCTCAGCCAGTTTGTCCTAAAGGCGTTACGAGGGACCTTGTCTTCCACTTCCTCATTCCCTTGTCTTCATTGTGCCCAGGCCCACAGTCATGTAGAATGTGCTTTGTACCCTGAGCAGGGGCAGCTGTGCACGTTTTGCTGCTTCTGAGAAACTGGTCTTTTCTCTTAACACGGATGCGTGCTGTTGTTATCTGTCTCTGAGGATTGTTTGTCCTTGGGACAGGAATGTGAACGTGTGTGAGGGGACGCAAGTGGGTGAATCCGTGTAGTGGGTGTGTCTGAATACGTTTCTCAAGAGTTACTCACAAGGATTCCTGGCCTCGGGGGAAAATGAGGACTTTTACCTTACTTTGATAAGCAGATGCCAAAACCAACCCTGAACAGTTCTGCCTGTCAAAGCTCACCTGGATGATTCCGCTGATTTGAGAGCTTTAAGTGGCCTCTTAAGTGAGGTATTGTCTAAAGCTCGAAATAGCAAGCTCGGGCCAAATCTGGCCCACCGCTTGTTTTTGTAAATAAAGTTTTATTGGAACACAGCCATGCCCATTTGTTTATGTATAAATATAAACTGCTTCTATGTCGATAGCTGCTTTTATGTTACCATGGCAGAGTTGAGTAATTGGGATGGAGACCACATAACGCATGAAACCTAAAATATTTACCACCTTGCTTTTTGCAGAAAAGGTTTGCTGACCTGTGGTCTAAAGTCAGCAATTCCAAAGAGAAAATTGTATATTATATCAACATTACCCTTGAAAATCCTTTAGGAAGTGAAGGTGGATACACTGTCACCCAATAAGCCCCTGGAGGATGTCATTGTTTTTCCATTGAATGCTCAGTGAAGTGGTTGGCACATGTTTAAGGATCATGTTGTATGAAAAATGCATCCATCTATTAATAATAGCAGGATTACCCTTAGCACAGAGAGATGAGGAGCCTGGGGAAATGCTACCAATGAAAGGCATGCAGACTCATGTCTCCCATCTTGTTTGCACTTTTGGTTGAGAGCTTTTGAAGAAGGTAGGCAGTGTCACCTGCACTACACAAATTGTCATTGCTCTCTATTTTTTAAAGGAGGGGTACATAAGTAGTTGAATTCGAGTAAGTTAAGTGGATGCATGCTGCAACTCCATTTTGGGAAATATACTAGGAGAGTTTGGGATGCCATGGATTGCCCTGGTTAGGGAAGGAAGTTATCTCGGAGGGAGGGAAAGATCTTTCCAGTTGTATAAAGAATTGGAGAAGAAAGGTCTTTCTGCAGAAAGAAATGGGAAATGGATCTTAAACCAGAAAAGATAAGGTAGGAACTGGAGTACGCCAGGAGAGGACCCTGTGTGGCGTGCTTAATTTCTTTCCTTTTGCCGTAGATTCTGAGAACAGTCGTATTTTTGCCTTCTGTTTAAAGCTCTTGTGCCTACATTCTGATTCTCTGCAGTCCCTTGCAAATATTCAGTAAATCTCATATACTCAGGTGAGGTATTGTGGAGACCCAAAGGATGGGACAATGAATGGAAGTTTGCCTTTCCCTAAACCACTTCTCTGCCCAGCATGGCAGGAAACTTTAGCATCAAGGAAGTACAAGGTTGTCTGCAGCAACCAGCTGCAAAATGAATAGAGGCTTCACACAAAAGCTAGCAGTTCCCTGGAAGGGAACAAGAGACACAGCTGCATGGTTGCATGATTTGGGAGCAAACATGAGATTAATTTGCTATTTCTTTTTCTCCACGTAATCTATAGAAAGATGACTGACCTTGAAAGGCATGGAGAATGTGAGCTTTCCAGGGGAAGAGGGTAAATCCACGAGTTCCATAAACATGGAAAAGCTTTACAATGGAATGTTTTTGATGTCTATCTTCATGAAACAAGGTAACATTTCTTTCTTTCTTGGAGGCCATTTTTTAACCAGAAGATAAAGGTGGCATGCAACGGGCACACCCACGGCGAGTAGTCATGGCAACACTGAATTGAGTGTGGATGCTTCTGCTCGGATTTGTGCTTCTGCCCGGTGACAACTGGCTACGTGTCAGAGACCTCCAATTTGTCCACAGGAGCCCAAGGTGTAAAATCCAACTTACTAATTTAAAACTGAGCTCTTTTACCACCAAGGGGGGGAACTTAGAACCTTGATGCAAAGTCTGGTTTAGAAGTCCAATTACGTTTTTGAAAATGCAGATTCATCAGACTAGGAATTGAGCTGATAAACATGGCAGGTTAAGTAGCACCTGACTTAACCAACCTGAGCTGCACATTGGAATCTTCTGGGAATTTAAAAAACTCCTGAGGCTCAGGCCACCATGGAGAGGGATCAGTTCAGGCTCTCTGGGGGTGGGACCCAGGCAGCAGGATGTTTTTAATGCCCTCAGGCGATCCCATTGTGCCACCACGGCTGGGAACCACTTGCTGAAGGGGTAAACAGTGGAAAAGGGAATGGCGACATCACAGAAGCCATCAGAAACTTGACACTTCAAAAAGCATAAAAGGTTTTGCATCTTGTTTTCTCTCACTCTAGAGCAGACGGCATTTAGAAGTTCTTATTTCGTCCAGAAATGTGAACTGTTCTGTTTGGACTTCATTAAAGCACGTGTGGGCGATGTCGCCATGAGATCACTTCGACCATCTGGGCCAGGCAACAGGAAGTTATTCTAGCTTTGTATAAAATTAAACAAGTGGGGTGAGGCCGCAGTGAAAACTTACCCAAGTAGCTTTGATTTGCTGAGCGGTATAGGAGGGAGTTTGTCTTTCCGAAGGAGTTTGTTTCCCTCTCTCTTATTTCCATAGAAAATATTTCTAAGGCTAAGATTTAATTTTTTGGATTGTGACTTTTATATTAAGAAATAGACTAATATTCCAAAGGCTTTAATAAGAACATAAAGTTCAGCTTCTTATTCTCATGGAGAAGAATGTATAAATCCAATGAATGGGCATTTGAAGTGGATATTGAAGCGCTATTAAAACAGAAACAAATTAATTCTCTTATTGGAATTTTTATTGCAGCCTGAAATACAAACACTTGTGTTTGTAGTTATAAAAGAAGTTCATGCATTTGAGGTGATTATGGAATCCTTCGGAAACAAATTTTTGTATATTTGCTAAATTAAGCTCATTAATTTTTAGTTTTTCTATATTATTGCTTATTTTTAATCCGGTGGATTTGTCAGGACTGAAAATGTATCTATCCCTTTTGCCTTAAATATTGTCAATAGGCTTTGTTTTGCTCTGTACTTTGTACTATGAAGTTTTATACTTATTATTTCTTAAACATGGATAACTTTATTAATATAAAATAAATATTCCATGTAATTATTTCCTTTACACCAACTTGTATAACAATTATATTATTCTTTCGGCTTTTTGTTTGTATTTGTTTGTTATTTCTTTCCATTCCCTTAATTTTTGAATTTTTTTGTCTTATTTTATTTTAGGAATGTTTTTTATTTTAGGAGTGCCTGTTTTACGCAACATAAAGTTAGATTTAATTTAGTGTTTAATTCAATTTGAGGGTCTCTTTTTATTTTTTAGAGAACAAGATCTTGCTTTGTCACCCAGGCTGGAGTGCAGTGGTACAATCATAGCTCACCATAACCTCAAACTCCTGGGGTCAAGCAATCCTCTTGCCTCAGCCTCCCAAGTAGCTGGGACTACAAGTGTGTACCACCATGCCTGGCTAATTTTTTATTTTTTTGTAGGGACAAAGTTTCACTATGTTGCCCAGGCTGGTCTCAAACTCCTGACCTCAAGTGATCCTCCCACCTCGGCCTCCCAGAGTGCTAGGATTACAGGCGTGAGCCTCCACGACCGGCCAAAGAGTCTCTCTTTTTTAACTGGAGTTCTTAAATCCACTGTGACTTAGTGTGAGTACTGAACTATTACTTTTGCCATCTTTTTTTATACTTTTCATTTAAAAAACATTTTTTAGTTGACAAAAACTATATATACTTAGGGTGTACAACGTGCTGTCTTGATATAGGCATACATGTGGAATGGCCAAATGAAACCAATCAACATACCAGCTTCCTCCCACACTCATCATAGTGAGAACACTCAAAATCCACTCTTCTAGAACCTCCCAGTACACAGTACGCTGCCATCACCCATAGTCTCCATGTTGTGTAATAGAGCTGTAGACCTTACTCCTGTTGTCTAAAGTTTTGTATCCTTTGACCAACACCTCCCCCCAATCTCCGACTCACCTCCCACTTCTACCCGGTGCCAGCCCCCAGTAACCACCGTTGTACTCTTTGCTTCTAGGGGTTCTTTTTTTTTAGATTCCATATGTAAGTGGGATCATGTGGTATTTGTCTTTCCGTGCCTGGCTTATTTCACTTATCGTCATGTTCTCCGGGTTCATGAATGTTGTCGCAAATGATGGGATTTCCTTCTTTATAAAGACTAAGTGGTATTTTACTTTGTATGTGTACCATGTTTCTTCACCCATTCATCCACTGATGGACACTTAGGTTGATTCCGTATCATGGCTATTGTGAATGCTGCTGCAGTGGACGTGGAGGTGCAGATATGTCTGAAACATACCAGTTTCTTCCCCTTTGAATATATACCCAGAGTGGGATTGCTGATCATACGGTAGTTCTATTTTTAGTTTTTTTAAGGAACCTCCATCTGTTTTCCATAATGGCTGTACCAATTCGCATGTCCACCAACAACGTACAAGGGTTCCTTTTTCTCAGCGTCTTCGCCAACGCGTGGTATCTTTCATCTGTTTCACAATAGCCATTCCAACAGGTGGTTTCTCATTGTGGTGTTGGTTTGCATTTCCCTGATGATTACTGATGTTGAGCATTTTTTCATATACCTGTAGGCCATTTGTATGTCTACTTTTGAGAAATCTCTATTTAGGTCCCTTGTCTATTTTTTAAGCCAGTTGTTTTCTTGCTGTTATGCTATTCATTTTTAATGCTTTTATACTGTTTCCTCTTCATCTCTTTTCCTGTCTTTTTGTATCAACCCAAATTATTTGCATTCTTTTTCTTCCTGCGATTTTGAGGTTATATATTTTATTCTTATTTTAACTATTGTTATTTTTACTATCGATATACTAATCTCTTCCTTTATGTCTCCCATTATTCAGATCTAAGTTTTTCTTAAAGTATTATGGAATATTAGATTTAAATTATCATTACCCATGTAATTCTTTTTCTTAAAGTTCTCAATATTTTATTCATCGCCATAATATTAACTATTCAGTCATAATGCTGTTTTATTTATGTTATTGATTATATCATGTCTTTTAATATGCTCTTAGTTTGCTTTAGTCCTGTCTTTTGTTTTTGTTTTTTTTGAGACAGAGTCTCACTGTTTTGCCCGGGCTAGAGTGCCGTGGCATCAGCCTAGCTCACAGCAACCTCAAACTCCCAGGCTCAAGCAATCCTCCTGCCTCAGCCTCCCAAGTAGCTGGGACTACAGGCATGTGCCACCATACCCGGTTAATTTTTTCTATATATTTTTAG
>CAUYRT010004048.1:0-25983 GCA_963574885.1 Lepilemur ruficaudatus | reverse complement strand
TAACGGTGGAAGAGGGAAGCTCCTTTGCCATGGACAAGGAGAAAGAAATGTTTGTTTCCTTCTTCTTCAAAAGAGGAGGAAAGAGAAGTAGAGAGAAGAGTATTGAGAAGATGCGGGTTAAAAAGAGCAAGGAAGGGTGGGTGCGGTGGCTCATGCCTGTAATCCTAGCACTCTGGGAGGCTGAGGTGGGGAGGATTGCTTGAGCTCAGGAGTTTGAGACCAGGCTGAGCAAGAGCAAGGCCTCATCTCTACAAAAAATAGAAAAATCAGCCAGGTGTGGTGGTGTGTGCCTGGAGTCCCCGCTACTCGGGAGGCTGAGGCAAGAGGATCACTTTGAGCCCAGTAGTTTGAGGTTGCAGTGAGGTACGATAACACCTCTGCACTCTACCCAGGGCGACAGAGCAAGACTCTGCCAAATAATCAATCAATCAAGGAAGAATGAGAAAGGCGGGGGTTAAGCCTCCTAGGTTGAGGGCACCTTGAGAACTGTGATACTTACTGTTCTTTGGGAAGTTGTTTGTATCAATTCTTCTTCCAAAATCTCCACGAAAGCCTATGAATTTCAGAACATTTTATGCTTCATGTGGGAGGGGGTTTTGTGAAAGGCAGAGATGGGGGCAGAGAGAGGAGTATGTGTAGAAAAGGGAATTAGAAGACAAAAGATTTGTAGAAATCTTGGCGGAAGTGCTTTGCATGTCCACCGACCATGGATTTGGGAGGCTTCCAAACAAAGGCCCTGTCTGACATCAGGGTTACACTAACATTTCAGTAGCCTTGACATCCTGATGAAAATATCTGCCCACACCACACACAGGAAGGGGGAGAGAATCTGGCTCCCTCACGTTAATAGCTGTTATTACATCATATAAACATTCGAGGGTGTAGTTACCCAGTGTCCTTGGATGTAGAATTTACTTTCCTCACATGGGAACCAGGCCTTTCCTGTGATGCATTTATTTCATCAAAATTGTATCTCAAAATATCTGGAGAAAACATTTGGTTCTTATAATAAAGAGCAATTTTGAAATGTTAACCTTGCAGAGCCTATAGACTAGAATGAGGGCAATATCTGTAAAGAGAAGAGGCAAAGTCTGTTCTATTTTGTTCCAATTCCACACCCCACTTCTGGCCCAGTTATCTGGGTAATGGCAGGTGTCGCTCTGGGTGATCTCATTCTCTCACTTCTTGTGTCCCTGTTCACATATAGAGGTGTCACCGACCCGGCCTTCCTGGGATGGAGCACAGGAGCTTAATCTCCTAATCCTATGGTTTGGCTGGCGCCATTCCACTTGTTCCTGGTCATGTGGTCAATAGGTGTCTGAGACAGGGCAGGGTTAGGATGCAGAGGTGAGTAAGGCTGTCTCCCTGGGCTGGGTCCCCTTGGCACCACGCTCTCTCATGCAGAGCTCACTGACCTTTTGCCGTTCATACCACCAAAAATACGGAAGCCATCTGTTCTTTTCTATCACATATCTCCACATCCCAAGTTTTCCTGGGAGAGTTTCCAGGAGTGTGAGCTCACAGAGCTTGTCATTAACTCTAGGCCTTTGGAAGCAAAGGCACTGCTGGGACTCATGCTATGAGACCAGGCAAAAATGAGAGACTCCATAGCTGCAGCCGCCGCCACTTAGGGAGCACATGCCTCATGCCACGCACTGTGGTAAGCCCTTCTGTGCCTTGTCTCATTGCTCCTTGCAACAACACTGCAAGAAAGGTAGGAACAGTAACCCCTTGTTCTGATGAGACAACTGGGAATCAGTTTGGAATCAGGTCTGCATAACCTCAAAACTTATGGTCTTAAATGTACTATTCTGCCTCTTTTTCTGGATTTTGGTGTACCATGAGCTATGTCCAAATTTGCTGTCACTTCTTTAAATTCCTGGGGAGGGGATGGGGGTTCCCATACCCCATTATTTTATAGGGTGAGCCCTTCTTCTCCACTTGGCAGACTCTGGGTCTCTGGTGCTATTTTGGGCACCTGGGCTAGGACAAGGTGGGCCTGGGAAGCTTGCTTGTGGCTTGGGGTTAGTGAATGCAGACAGTCCCCAGCTTCTAGACAGCTTTTGGCCCAGGGGATCTTCTGAGGGATGTGAAGGAAAATTCCCCCAAAGGGTCTTTATGGGGAGGGCACTAGACTCTCCCCACGACCCTGGTAGGGCAAAAAATAAAACTCCAGGATGCCTAGTTAAATTTGAATTTCAGATAAACAAATATTTCTTTTTAGTATAAATAGGCCTGTGTGGTATTTGGGATAGACTTGTATTAAAACGTTATTTCTTGTTTATTTGACATGCAATTTCAACAGGGCATCCTGCATTTTTGTTGTCAGTCTTAGACCCAGGGTCCTCTGGGACTAGCCTGAGCAGCTGTGGATGGCGACAGGTGTCTGAAAGCTCAGATCTCTAAGTCAGGCCTGAGGCTCTGTCTCAGGCTGCCCAGACCTTCCCTGGTGGGGACAGTGGGTGGCCTGAGAGCAGCAGCAGAAGCCCAGGCCTGGCAGGAGTGGCACAGAGAGTGTCCACAGAAGGAACCTTTGCACGGAGGAGCTGAGCACTGGGTGCCAAGGAGATGCCTCCTGGTGTCTTGAGGACGGAATAACAGAGGGGTTGGAAGCAAAATAAAATGGGAGGCAAATGCCATCAGCCAGTACAGTTATTTTCTAGGGCCACCACAATATAGTACCACAGAACAGGTGCCTTAAACAGCTGACATTTTATTTTCTCACAATTCTGGAGGCTGGAAGTCCAGGATCAAGGTGTCAGCAGGGGTGACTTTTTCTGAGGCCTCTCCCCTTGACTTGTAGGTAGCTATCTTCTCGCTGTGTCCTCACAGGCTCTGGCCCATGTCTATGTCCTAATCCCCTCTAATTACAAGGACACCAGCCCAGCCTCATACCCCCATTTTAACTTAATTATCTCTTTAAAGGCCCTCTCCAAATATAGTCACATTCTGTGGTTCTGGGGGTCAACATACGAACTGGGGGGAGGGTACAATTTAGCCCATAATAGCCCGAAAAAGATTTGGGAAACATGTGAAGTGGTTTGTACGAGAGACTAGCACCTGGGGACTTTGTACAAACCCACGGAGGCCAGGCTCGAATTATAGGTGAATCTAAGTCTGGATCTAACTTAATCACCCTCGGATCCCCTAGGAACATGAAGGTATGGACGGGAAGCTTGTGAGGAGCCATGAGACCATTTTGCACTTGTCTCCTGTCTTCCTGGGAAGAGGTCATGAATTCGTCTCTTGTCATCTCTCAGGTTTGAGAAAGAAAAAAACAAACTTTTTATCTAAGGAATGTGAGCCCCTGTAAGTTATTAGGCCCAGAGAAGCATTTAAAATATAATGGCAGTTACCTTTCACATCCCCTTGATCTAAATAATTATCTTTTGAAACCATTTACTATGTGGGCTCTAGACTAAGTAGCTATAAAACAACGTACACAGGACACCATGACTCATACCGTATAGTTCAACAAGAGGTAGCCAATCACTAATCAGTGTTAACTCTGTAGACCAATGAGAACTCCTGTCAGACAACTTTGTATCACTCCACTCCTTGTCCCCTTTACCTTTCAAACCCTGCTTGTAACAAAGGAGGCTTGAAAGTGTGTCCCAGGCACCTGTCTTTACTTTAGCTCAAGTAAACTCTTTAAATTACGTTTTGTGTCTTGCTCTCTTCCCTTTAGGTCCACAGGGGATTGGGGTTTCTAGCAGTGGTAGTGGAGACAAATTATGGGAAGGTGAGGGGAGAAAATTTATGGCGAATAAAGGTAAGCAGATAAAAGTCTCTCAGGTGATTAAAGTCTTCGAGTAGCTTTCTTCCTGGTACAGATGCTTTTACTAATGAAAAATTCCTTTATAAATGTAAATTTCCTTTACAAAAGAGGAAATTTGTACTTTATTTTAGGCAGTTGAGGGGGAGATAAAGAGCTTTTCTTGCATTGGCTGGTTCTCTATTTTAGCTCCACATAATCACGCCAGAGTGGCATATTTTGAGGTGACATTCTGAACCCCTTCATTAACTTTTACAAGCTATGTTATCTCGGGTAAATGATTTTACCCCCCTAGGCTTCAGTTTTCTCAGCCAGCAAAATGGGAGTATCACTTTACTTAGGAACCACTTCACTTCAGTTGTTGTGAGGATTGTGTAATAATATTCAGTGTGCACTTACGTGCCAACCACATGCTAAATGCTCTCCATACATTATCTCACCTAATTTTCACAACAACCCTCTGAGGTAGGTTATCTTAATTTTACAGATGGATAAACGGAGGCACTGAGAGGTTAAACAACTTGTCCAACACTAAAGCTAGTACCCACCCCAGGGCCTGCTCACTTGCAGCGGGCTACAAAATTAGAAAAGTTAAGCAAAATGTTAAGCAGAAGGCTTAGCGCAAAGTAAGTATGATACACGGTAGCTATTATTATTTCAACTTTTCTTTACTAGAATTTGAGAACATTGACAAGAGCAAAAAAGGATACAAAGCAGGAAGAAAAGTGTTTTCTTTCTTTATTGTATTAGTGTTGTCCAAATTTTCTTCAAAAGTCTTATGTTTGCAATCAAGAAAAAAGTATTGGGAAAAAAAAATCAATCATAATCCTACAAGGAAGAGAAGAGGCCTTTGGATGAGGCTGGATGAAGAAAATCAGATTTCGAAATCTTTCCCGAAATTCTGGTTCCCTACTCGCAGAAAAGTACAGAACACCTGAAACCAGTTCACAAAATGTAAACCACCGGGGCAACGCGAGCTGGAGCCTGAAACGCCTGAGCCTGAAACGCGCGGGCCTTGGTCCCGGGAAGGCTGCGCGCCACCTCCTTGTGGATGCCTGACGTGTTAGTGAACGACGACAGGCCCTTTCCTGCCTGTCTGATAACCACTCGACAGCGACTCTGGCCTCCCGACCTGGGTAGGGACTGAGGTTATGTGGGTGTCTGGATTCCGGTGACTCCCGGTGGCAGAGGGTGGGGGGCTCCGCTGGGCATTGTGGGGTCACCGTTCGGGTTTCCCTGGCAACCTAAACCTGTGAGGGAGGCCTTGGGGCACATTCCCGGGAGGAGGCCGCAAAGAGGGACGCGAGGGGCCCTTTTGAGTCCTGGAGGCCGCCGCAGGGTTGCGGAGTCCGGCCGTTCCCGAGACTTGGGCCCCGGCCCCTCGCCCGGCGCGCTCCGAGAGGAGGCCCCAGCCCGGCATGGCGGACTCGCGGCCCGGCGGCCCGCGGCGCGGCGGCGTGCAGCGCGGGCTGCTGGAGGAGACGGCGCGCCCGCAGCCGGAGGTGGCCAGGCGGCGCACGGGCGCCGGCGACGGCGGCTCCTGCTCGGGCTGCTGGTGCTGGCGGCAGCTCTTCCGGCGCGGCGCGGCCCGCGGCCCGCGCAGGAAGAAGGCCAAGTTCGCGCGCTCGGGCAAGGCGGCCCAGGAGCGCGGCCTGTGGGGCCGCTCGAGCCTGCAGAGGCTGTTCCAGAGGCTGGCCACGTGGAGGCGGCGCTGCCTGCGGCGCGGAGAGCGGCCCGAGAGGCTGGAGGAGATCCCGCTGCTGGTGCTGCACCGCGCGCGCGGCGGCGACTAGGCCGCGACCGGCGCCGGCGGGAACCGGCTCCACCCCGCCCCCGCGCACTCTGAGCTTTGGTTCCGTTTTGTACGAAAATAAACCCATCACCGTAGGAATGAAAGAATGGATGGGTCCTGGGGGCACGTGCGTCGGCAGCCGAGGCTGTAGTGGAGGAAAGCGGCTCGGCCCTCCCCGGCGCTGTGGCCTGGGCGCGCGGGGGCCGGGGAGGCCGTAGCTGGGGAGCCCCGGGGCCCTCCCGCTGCGCCGTCGGCCGGATCGTCTCTTCCTGAACGCCACAGGGGAGAGGGTGGCAGGTGCAGTGGTTTTCAGTCTGTGCAATGCCCTCGGGATTTAAAAACATTTTAAAGCGTGATGCTGAGCTCCTCATCCAACTCCGAAGTGAGCGAGACGTCCTTTTGCCTTCTGCTTACCGGCATTGTGAACCTGTGGTTTAGGGGGCCACGCGAGGAGTCTGAAAACTAGTACGAGTTAAAAGAACAAAGGGAGAGGACTCCAGGAGACCCCTGGGTGGGTCGTTAACTTCATTTTCCTCATCGATACCCACCCCACCCCCCTTAAGGATACTCTGGCTCTACCAGACTAGTGAGGATGAAAGTTAAGTAAACCAGTAGAAGTGAAAGTGCTCTAAGTATTGGGAAAGAGCTGTACCCCTTTGAGGTAGTTATTGAACTGTTAGATTTGTCTCCTCAGGCTAGTCCCAGACCACTGTCCACACTGCCCCTGCCCTTACTGCCTCAGCCGCCAAGGCTGCCCTTGGTACTAGCCAGGCAGGAACGCAAGTTCTCCACTTGATGTCGCTGCTGCTGCTGACCTTGGGTTCCTGAAGCCTTCCAGTGAACCCCCCGGGGAAGGGGCACGTGGAGGCTTCCGAGCATGGTAGGCGAGTGATGACTGATCCCTGGGCAAGAACCTAAGAAGCTGAGAAAAGCAGAAGGAACAAGGTATAGGCCAGAAAGTTGGGGCCAGGAATGGAAGCCCTACATGACAGAATTCTCTGTAATTCTGTGACTTGGGGTTGGTTAGGTGTATTTTGTATTTTTACTAGCTGCTTTATTCTTGCCATTGCCCAGATAGATTAAATTATTCTGTAGGTCTGTGATAGGGAAGGTATTTGTATCAGAAAAGCCATTAAACTTCATAGCCAGCCCTGTCTTTATACCAAACCTGCCTATAGCTGACTGGGACAGGGATCCCATGATGCCTGCATTAAAAGCTGTCCTTAGGTAGCAGCCCAGTTGAATCCTCTCTACTTGGAGAGGTTGAAGCCAAAAAGAGGCAAAACAACAACAACAACAACAACAAAAACCACTAGAAGAATACCGAATTTCGGAATCCTTCAATATCAGAATAGAGCTGTGTTAAATAATGTGTAAAACATTCCAACTATTTAATGTTTCCTGGGTTTGTTTCAGAAAGGAAAGAGCCAAACTAAAGCCCAGTTATTAATAATTCTCTGACCCTTAATTTGAATGTAACTGTGCCTTTGTGTTCTGACTATTCCATGGCTTCCACAGTACTTCCTCTTCACTAGGCTAAGGAAATTGGCCTAGACTGTGTCTTAGTCTGTGTGGACCTCCGCTAACGCGCACACCAGCTCTGTGTATAAGCGCATGACATAATGTAAATGCTTAATGTAGAGAATTTATGAAGTGGTTTAATGTGTGTCCTCTTTCTTCCTAGTTTCACTCTTAGGTGTCCACACAAAGCCTTACATTTTCACTACTGCTGCCAGGCTTTGGTTGGTTCCTCCTGGTTATTGATTATAATGGATCCCTCCTAGGCCAAGAGAAGAGTGGTAGCTTCTAGATTTGGTGGGTTGATATGCCAACAAATGTCCCCGACCAGTGCCCTGATTCAGCAGGTCCTTGGGTGCAGGTGCTGTGTCAGAGTGCTGGGATTGAGTACCTGCTGGCGTCCCCACCCCAAGGCTAGGAATTTTATAGTATTTCATGTTGACAACTTTGATCTTTCAGGGCTGGAGTAGTACCAGCATGTGACTTGTTCCTTCTCCTATATCTATCTTCTTTCTAGCAGAAAACAAGTTTTTTTTTTTTTTTAAAGTGCCTCATTATTCAGCCCTTTTGGGTTGTTTTTTGGTGTAGATATTCCAGAAACATGACTCTTGGCCAGATAAGTCAGGTTGAGTTTTTGTGTTAGTGAAGCTCTTTTAGTTGTCTCTTTTAGAGCCCTTTCTGTCTAGCCTCAGATTCCCTTTAAGCCTGTAGGTATTATAACTCTGCCTCAGACTACTTCAAGGGGAAAAGTGTTTGTTGTTAGGAAACACTGCACTGAAAGTGAAGCTAGACCATAGGCCCCGAGACAGCTCTGGGACAGCTCCTGCCTCTGCCTCTCCTGAGCCTTGCTTCGGAGCTCCAGGCCCAAGTCTGCCCCTCTCCCTCCATCACCCTTCATGTGATGGCCAATCACTCAGTGCTCTTCCAGCCAGATCTGAGGGGCGTGGTCTGATTGACTTTGGTAATTACCACTATTGCCACTGGTGAAGCCAGGCTACTTCATGGGTGGACAGCAAGCCTGGAGTCTAGCTGCCTTCGGGTAGGAGGCCCTACCCCTGGTCCAAACCGAGTTAAGAGAAGCCAGGAAACTCATGGCTGTCATTGTGTTTAATCCCTGAGGGGGTACCCAGAGAGGAGGAGGGTGTCCTCACCAATTCTGTACCCTGGATTCTATGACATAAGGTTTCTAGAACTGTTTCTGCCCTAACAGGTGGCTTGGCCTTTCCTTCTCCCTTTCCCTCTTTCTGTTTAACAATAAATCTTTTTCTTTATAACAATGGCATCATTATTCCCATGCTCATCTGCAGTTCTCGGGTGATCTGTATATAGTCTTGTGAATTTGGCAGGGCTGGAGGCTTACTTCATTTTAAAATAAGAACTATGAGGCTCAGAGAGGTTGTACTAACTTCTAATGGCGAAACATGGATTTGGAAGTGTTTCAAGTCCAGTGCAATATGAGATCAGAAATGCTGTGATGCTGAAGGGCCTTTATAAATAGAGAAATCTTCTAAGTTTCTGGTATATAGTTGGTGTGCTTATTGAGTGAATGAACAAATGAAAGAATCTCAGGGAAATGGTAAACCTTCCTTCCTATGGAAAATTTCTTTCCAAAGGGAGAATGTCATCGACTTCAGAGCTTTTCCTGAAATATAGCTGCCATTGATGGCAGCTTTTTCTTTTCTTTTTCTTTCTTTTTAAAATGAGACAGGGTCTTGCTAGGTTGCTCAGGCTGGTCTCGAACTCCTGGGCTCAAGCTATCTTCCTGCCTCAGCCTCCCGAATAGCTGGGATTACAGATGCTCGCCACTGTGCCCAATGAAGGCCGCTCTTTTTCTATTCTGTGTAGAGCAGGAAGACACCAAAGGCTATTCCATACAATTTTGGGAGCCCATTGACTCCACAAAGTGAGGGAAATTGGTATAAGAGGAATTAATTTCCCTTTTCAATATGGTTTAAACTCCTGATCTTGAAGGAAGAAGAAAAGCAATGTCTGTGCTTAATTAAATAGATCCAGCAAGCCTGTGACAGGGAATAAATAAAAGAGCTCTGAGGAGCAGGATTCCAGCTCCCCACTGACCACGGGACCCACAGTCTGGCACGCCTGCACAGTCTGGTCTTGGGGGCCTGAAGGAATGGGCTGGTGAGGGACAGGGAGGCCCGTCCCACCTCACTCCGCAGCCTCTCCATGGTGAAGGATGTCAGCTTCCAGCAGGCCAGCACTGTGTGGGGTCCAGGTGCCCGCTGTGAGCAGAGAGGGCAGCTCATGTGGGAGTGGGAGTGGGAGTGGTAAGGCAGATAGATCCCTGGTGCTTGGAGAAGAGAATTTACAAGCTATGTTGAATTGCTGTAGTGGGTTAGGGTACCACTCTCGGAAAGGGAAGTGGAGGGAGGCAGTATATCTGGGTAACTGCTGATGTGCCCAGCTCTGCCAGTAGATCACCGTGCTTGCTCTGCCGTGGTGCCGCAAGGTATGCCCACGGGGCTGGATCCAAGTGGTGAGGCAGCCTTCTGCCCCCAGGGAGAGATCTTTCACCTCCATAGTTAAATGTATTTCTAGGTGTTTTTTAATAGCTATTATAAATGGAATTGACTTCTTGATTTGGTTCTCAGCTTGATTGTCATTGGTGTATAGAAATGCTACTGATTTTTGTATATTCATTTTTGTATCCTGAAACTATACTGAATTTATTTAGCAATGAATCATATTATTGGCAAACAGAGATAACTTGGTTTTCTCTTTTCTAATTTGGATGCCTTTTATATCTTTCTCTTGCCTGATTGCTTTGGCTAGGACTTCCAGTACTATGTTGAATAGGAATGGTGACAGTGGGCATCCTTGTCTTGTTCCAGTTCTTAGGGGAAATGCTTTCAATTTTTCCTGTTCAATATGATGTTGGCTGTGGGTTTGTCATATATGGATTTTATCATTTTGAGGTATGTTTCTTCTATGCTTAGTTTTTGAGGGTTTTGTTTTTATCATGAAGTGATCTGAATTTTATTATATGCTTTTTCTTAATCTATTGAGATGATCATATGGTTTTTGTTCTTAATTCTGTTTATGTGGTGGATCACATTTATTGATTTATGTATGTTGAAGATGCTGCAAGTTGCAGGGCAGAGTCTCTGGCAGGAAAGATCTATGTAGAAAAAGAGCTCCAGAATTCTCCACAGGGGTCCCCTTGAAACTTTGAATGTTAAGCTGCAAGGGATAGGGTGAGACTCCATGAGTCTGAATAAAGAGTGACCTGGAAGCTTTAAGCTGAACAATTTCCAGAACTCCACAGGACAGAGATGTTCAAGCTCTGACCGGCCAGGCTAGAAAGGCCTTGTTGATCACATGGGTTATTCAGTAGAGATTCTTGAAGGGTCACACCTAAACTATCCCTAGAGCTAAGGCTATGATAAACCTGCCTCAGCAAAGCTTACAAACAAGCCTTGGAAAGATCAAGCTGATGTGTAAATAATTAACTGATAACAGAAAAAAGCCCAACATCTTGTAAAAATCCAGACACTCTGCTATGTAACATTTGAAATACATAACATCCATTAAAAAATTACTATATTTGTCAATAAGCAGAAAAACATGACCCATAACCATAGTAATGGACGCCATCTATACTGAAGCACACAAAAAAGACAACAAAGCACCAGTGAGTTCTGAGCCTTGAGACAATATCAAGCAGTCTAACATATGTGTAATGGACTTTCAGGAGAAGAGAAGGAGAGGAGGGGAACAGTGCAGAAAATGAATTAGAATAAAGAATGGAACTAGTAAACATGTGGGTAGATATGAGATCTTTTTTGGCTTTAGAATGAAAATTGACATTTGAAAGTTTCTTTAAGAGATAGTAGACTTGGCTGGGCGCGGTGGCTCACGCCTATAATCCTAGCACTCTGGGAGGCCGAGGCGGTGGATCCCTCAAGGTCAGGAGTTCAAAACCAGCCTGAGCCAAGAGGGAGACCGTGTCTCTACTAAAAATAGAAAGAAACTAATTGGCCAACTAAAAATATATATATAGAAAAAATTAGCTGGGCATGGTGGCGCATGTCTGTAGTCCCAGCCACTCGGGGGGGCTGAGGCAGGAGGATCGCTTGAGCCCAGGAGTTTGAGGTTGCAGTGAGCTAGGCTGACGCTACAGCACTCTAGCCCGGGCAACAGAGTGAGACTGTCTCAAAAAAAAAAGAAAAAGATAGTAGACTATTTAAAGCAAAAACAATGACCAAGTATCATGTGATTTATAACATGTATAGAAGTAAAATGTATGACAATAATAAAAAGAATGGGAGAAAGGAAATTGAAATATACTAGTTTAAGGTTCTAAGAATATGCATGAACATAGACAATGATGAGCTAATGATGCATACTGTAAAGCATGAGCTACCACTAAAAAAACCCAACGAAGACATATAATTAAGTAGATATAATAAAACACTAAATTTTACTGAATTAATCTAAAAGAATGCAGGAAAAGAGCAACTAAAGAAAATTTGGGACAAGTGGGAAAAAATAGCAAAGCGGAAGATTTAGACCCAAATGTGTTGATAATTACATTCCATGTAAATGTCTAAGAACTCCAACTAAAAGGCATAGATTGTTAGACTGGGATAAAAATGCAAGATTCAAATATGCTGTAAATAAAAAAAATCTACTTTACATATAATGACACACAGAGATTGAATATTATCAGCTGGGCATGGTAATATGTTCCTGTAGTCCCAGCAGAGCTGGGCTGAGGCAAGAGGATCGCTTGAGCCCAGGAGTTTGAGGTTGCTGTGAGACATGTTGATGCCACTGCATGCCAGCCTGGGCAACAGAGCAAGACCCTGTCTCAAAAAAAAAAAAAAAAAAAGGAAAAATGATTAAATGTGGATCATAAATTGGTATAAAACAGCTATGTTAATATCAGACAAAGTAGAGCTCAGAACAAGAATAGAACCAGAGATAATAAAATCTTTATTATAAAAGATTTTCATAGTAATAAAAGGGTCAATTTATCCAGACACAATTCTAAATGTGTAGGCATCCAATAACAGAGCTTCAAAATACATGAAGCAAAACGTGACCAAAACTCAAATGCTGAAAACATTCCATTTAAGATCAAGGCAACACTGTTTGGGAGGTCTTAACCAAAGGAATAGGTAACTTTTTAAAAATTTTAAAAATTTTTTTAAAATCTGGATTTGAAAGGAAGAAACAGAACTGTCAGTATTTGCAGATGATACAACTATCTAAGTAGAAAACTCCAAAGAAGCTCAGATATACTACTAGAACTAACAGAAGAGTTTGGCCAGAAGGTTGGGTAACTCTATCTATAAAAGTCAATTCCAGCCACAGACTGGGAGAAAATATTTGCAAGATACATATCTCATAAAGGACTTATACCAAAATATACAAAGAACTCTTAATAAGAAAACATCCCAATTAAAAAGTGGGCAAAAGATCTGAACAGACACATCATTAAAGAAGATACACAGATGGCAATACACATATGGAAAGATGGCTTAGCATCAAATGTCTTGAGGGAATTACAAAATAAAACCACACACCTATTAGAATGACTAAAATCCAAAACACAGGCAACACTAAATGCTGGCAAGTATGTGGAACAACAGGTACTCTCACTCGTTGATGGGAATGCAAAATGGTACGGCCACTTTGGAAGTTTGGCAATTGCTTACCATGTGATCCAGCAATCATGCTCCCTGGTATTTACCAAAATGAGTTGAAAACTATGATCAAACAAAAACCTGCACGTGAATGTTGATAGCAGTTTTATTCATAATTGACAAAAATTGGAAGCAACCCAATGCTCTTCAACAGATGAATGGATAAACGAACTGTGGTGCATCCATACAATGGAATATTATTCAGTGACAAATGAATTATCAAGGTGTAAAAAGACACAGAGGAAGCTTAAATGCATATTGCTAGGTGAAAGAATCTAGTGTGAAAAGGCTACATGCTGTGTAGTTCCAAAACTATGATATTTTGGAAAAGGCAAATCTATAACGACAGTAAAAAGATTGGTGGTTTCCAGGGATTAGAGGGGAAGGAGAGAGAAATAGGCAGAGCACAGAGGACTTTTAGGGCAGTGAAACTAGTCTGTATGATACTGTCATGGTCGATATGTGAATTATGCATTTGTCAAAATCCATAGGATGGTATAACACAGAGAGTAAACTGCAATGTAAACTATGAACTTTAGTCGATAATAATGTATTGATTATTACAATTGATTGATTATCCATCAATTAACCAATGTACCACGCTAATGCAAGATGTCAATAATAGAGTAAACTAGAAGGGAGAAGTAGTAATAGGGAATCTATACTGTCTGCCCAATTTTTTGTCATAATTGACAAAAATTGGAAGCAACCCAATGTTCTTCAACAGATGAATGGATAAACAAACTGTGGTACATCCATACAATGGAATATTTTTCAGTGATAAATGAGTTATCAAGGTGTAAAAAGACACAGAGGAAGCTTAAATGCATATTGCTAAGTGAAAGGATCTAGTATGAAAAAGCTCCATGTGTGAATCTAGTGTGAAATTAGATTAGAAATTAGAAATTAGTAGAAAGAATCTAGTGTGAAAAGGCAACCTAAATCTGCTCTAAAAAATAGTCTATGAATTTTGTTAAAAATGAAAAGAAGTTGGCCAGGCATGGTGGCTCATGCTTGTAACCCTAGCACTTTGGGAGGCTGAGGCAGGAGGATTGCTTGAGGCCAGGAGTGAGTTTGAGACCAGCCTGGACACCAGCGAGACCCTGTCTCTACAAAAGTACAAAAATTAGCCAGGTGTAATGGTGTGCCCCTGTCATCCCAGCTACGCAGGAGGTCCTGAGGCAGGAGTATCACTTGAGCCCAGGAGTTTGAGGTTATAGCGAGCTATGATCAAGCCACTACACTCCAGCCTGGGCAACACAGTGAGACTTTGTTTCAAAAGAAAAAAGTCAATTGCATTTTTACATATGAGGAACAATGAGTCATAAAATATATCATTAAGAAGTAAAAGATACCATTTACACTAGCAACAAAAACTGTAAGGAACCTAGAGATAAATATAACAAAATATATGAAAGCCCTTTATGGAGAAAGCTACAAAATTTTTATTGAAAGACATTAAATATCAGTTTACATGGAGTGATATATATCATGTTCTTGGTTAAAGACTCAATGAGGGAAAATATTGATTCTTTACAATGTGTACATTCAGTGCAGTTCCAATGCAGTGTTCGTGATGTGTGTGTGTAACTTGAGAAGCTGATCCTAAATGTGTATGGAGGCGGGAAAGGCCAAGAATAACAAGGGCCCTCCTGAAGAGGTTGGGGAACTTGTTCTACCACATGTTAAAACTTAAAAAGCTTTAGTATTTAAGATAGTGTGTCATTGGGCTGTAGATAGTAAGTAAAAAATGGAACTACAGAGAGCCCAGAAAGAGAGTCACATATACGTGGAAATTGACTAACAGAAAAGTTGGAATTGTAGAACAGTAGGTAGAGGACAGCTTATTCAGTGTACTGCATTGGGACAAATAGTTCTCCATATGGAAAAACAATTAGATTGGATCCCTACCTCACACACACACACACACACACACACACACACACACAGTCAATTCTGGTTGGATAAAAGACTTAAATGCAAATGACAAATATTATAATACTTAGAAGAAAATAAAGAAGAATATCTTCATGATTTAGAGGGTGAGATTTCTTAAGATGCAAAAATTATTTACCATAGAGGAAAAAATACTGACATTTCTGACTACTTTAAAATAAACTTCTGTTTATCAAAACACCTTGCAGACAGTGAAAAGATAAGTTTCAAACTGGGAGAAAATATTTGTATATAGAACTGTCAGAGAATAGTAGCCAGAATATGTGAAGAATTCCTACAAATCAGTCAGAAAAATAACCTAATAGAAAAATGGGCAAAATGTAGGACAGACATTTTACAGAAAACATAAATAGCCCCAAAATATATATGGATTCTAAGCCTTATTAACAACTTATTAATAACCAGCAAAATATAACAGCTGGATGCCAATTTATGCTGCCCGATTGGCCAACAGGAGTTGGTTAAAATCAAGCGGCGGGATATGGAGTGACGGGAACTGAAATCTGCTGGTGGGGGTGTGAAGTGCTGTAGCCACTTTGGAAAACAATTTGGTTGCCTAGTGTTGATTAGATGAAACACAAACCCTGACGATCTGTTAAATAATATATCTAGCAGGGTGTCAGGGCTTTGCTTCTTCCATCATGCACATAAAAAGAAAAGTGCACAGTCCTCTTCCGATCTGTCAGAGAAGTCTTTCAAGTATGCGTCACTTTTAGGAATACTGAGATGCCACTTACAGCATTATAACCATAACACAGACTGGGATAAAAGGCGTCAAATTATCTAGACAAGCAGCCAAAGATAGGTTCCTTTTGGAAGTTGTTTTCCCATGGTGCTTATGTTTACGAATTATTAATTTATCCCCTCAAGTTGTAGGAGTCTAACGAGACCCAGGGTGGCAAATATCGATGACCGTTCACGTGTCCACTCTGCATACAAGAAGAAGACATTGTACTGAGGTTCTTAACCAGGTCAATCAGGTTCTTTGAACTACTTTTGTGGTACTGAGTATTGTATTTCCCGGTGGCTGCGTGGGAGTTGGGCACATTTCTCATCTCTGTGACTCCTCTAGTTAATTATAAAAAATATTCTTAAGGCCAGGCCCTAGAACTTATGACATGACATTATCAGAGAATAACTACCTTGTGGAGCCCTATTTGATTAGTAAATGGAGAGAGTGCTGAATAGGATTTTATTTAATAAAAATGTAATAAGAGTACATTTTTTCCACATTACTAAAATTAAACATGCTCATTCCCCACAATGTAGCAATTCTATTCCTAGAGAAATCCTTACATCTGCAGCAGAAGACATACGTTATCATGTTCATAGAAGTATTGCTCATAACAGCAATAAAACTGGCAACAGTCCAAATGCCCATTAAGGGTAGAAAACATATAAATAAAATTGTGCTATATTTATACAACAGAAAGCTAGACAGCAGTGGAAATGAATGAACCACAATTATACACATTAACAATAAATTATAAAAATATAGAATTAAAAAAATACAAAGAACATATACAATGTGATTCCATTTATATAAAGTTGAAAACGGGCACAACCAAGTAACACGGTGTTGTCTCGGGATGCATATGGAGGTGGCAAAGGAGTGGTTACCACAAAATGCAGGGTGGCAGTGACCCTTCCGGCGAGGGACGAGGGAGGGACAGGGCAGGGGCCTCGCTGTGCCTCTGCAGTCCTGCTGATGTCCTGTGTGCACGCTGAGTGGCATGTACAGGGAAGGGTGCATTTCATCATTCTTTAAATTGTACGTACACATTCTATGCAGTCTTTTGTATATATATTTCACAACCAAAGTGTTTTTTAAAATAGTGAATGGGACATAAAGGTGGCAAGAACTTTTGTGGAGAGGAATAGAGAAATGTGTCACTGTAGTGGAGGAACGCCGGGGAGGGTTGGTTTTGTTTCTAGATGAGAAACCGTGACGCTGATGGGAATGATCCAGTGGAGAGAGGGTGACCACTGTTGCAGCTGAGTCCTGGAGAGGTGAGGGGCATCGAGGGACAGGGAAGGGGTTGGCCTTCAACAGCAGTAGGAACCTTCTCCCGTGGTCACAGGGACAGTGACTCTGGGCACAAACGCAGGTGTATTTGTAAACTGGGGGATTGGAGGTCAACTGCCTAACCTGCATTTTCATCGAAGCATAAAGCAAGGCTGTCAACTGACCGTGTGGGGAACGCGAGAGGGCTGAGGAGCGAGGGGTACAAAGCGTGGTCCGGGAGGTGGGAGGGCAGACTTGCGGCAGCTGTAAGCCGGGGTGTGGCGTCGAGGGCCTGTTTCAGGGTCTGAACAGGAACTAAACTCAAGCCAGACGGTCCCTGGCGTGATTCTTCTCCAGCAACATTCAGCTCATCAGGCTCAGCGTCGGAGGTCTAGGTGCCAGCAGTGCTGGCTTTGCCGGCCACTGCAGTGGGGAGAGGGGTGCAGAGTGGAGGGTACTGGGAAGGAAATGATTCGATCATTGACCATGGAATCTAGGCTGGGTGAGGAGAGAAATGGAGATGGGGGAGGTGACGTTAGTAACAAAATGCTGGATTTAATGGATTTGGGTTCTCCATAAGGTCCAAGACTTGTTGCAGCGTAGGGTACTAGGGCGAGTTGGGAAGTAAATGGTTAGAGATGCTTGAAGTGGTTCAAAACGTTGCTAGTGGTGACAAGTCAAAGGTTTCGGTGTGTGGCTGGCAGATGAAGAGACGCTGATGGTGGTTCTCAACCGAGGTCAGGACCCGCCCTGGGGGGTGAAATGTGTGGAGACTTGGGGACATTTGATGCTGTGATGACTACAGAGAGGGTGATATGCTGGCAATTAGGGGCGGTGTGTAGAGATGCCACATGACTTGTGATATGCAGGGTTGTCCAACAGAAACGACAGTCCCAGCCCAAACAACAGTAGGGGCCCCGTCGAGAAGCACTGGGCTGGGTGTTGGACGGGCAAGTGGGAGACGGAGGGCAAACACGCTGGGAGAGAGCTGCTCAGGGGATGGTCAGGTTTCAGGTAAAGCAGAGAGGGAAAGAAACATTTGAAAAAGTGGGCTATAGGAGCACTTGCCCGTCACAGACTGGGAGTCCCAGAGGGCACACTGAAGGGATGGGGTAAGGATGAGCAGGGGCGCTGGGCTGACGAGGGCATGCACCGAGGAGTTGGGGATGAGGTCTGGGGATGGATGGCTGGAGGGGGGGGACTTGGGCCTTCGGCGATGACTCAAGGTAAATAGGGATGGCTGCCTGAAGGGTGTGGCCCTGGCGGTCTCTCACAGCAAGGAGGGTATCAGTTGAAACAATAGTCCAGAATTCTTGGTGGGGACTTCTAGGTAACTTCTCCCTGTAGCAACTCCAGAGGGTTCAAGTTCTTGCTTCATGTTTATTAGCGTAGGTACTCCTTGAATAACTTATATGGGTTGAGTCAAACCCAGTAAAAATTTAAAAAATTCTACCACACGTCTGCTGAATTTTGGAGGGGAGTCAACTACCAGGTCCTTCAGACATTCGTGTGTCCAGGCTGCCGGAGTCACCTCATCCAGCAAATCCTCATTTCTATGAGTAGCATAGGATTGAACCACACAGAACTGAGTCTTACGAAATAGGGCAGTGTTTCTCAAACATTAATGTAGTCATGATTCTCCTGAGGATCTTGCTAAAATGCTGATTCTGATTCCGTAGGTCTGGGGTGGGCTGGGATCTGCCATTTCAGAAAAGCAGTATGCTCGAAAGAGCTTTAGAACTGGCCGGGTTCAACTACGCACTTGTCCTGTGCCATCTATACGGTCTTGGGCTAATAACCTCTCAACTGCCTGTGTAAAGCAGGAATGACGTCCCAGGCTGTTAGAATTAAATGACGTGTATAAAGTACCTGGCACAGCCCCAAGCACACAGCAGGGGTAGAGGATTTTCCTTTTCCCTCTCCACTGCCTTGTCCTCAAAAATCACTCTCTCCAGACTTAAGGTGACATTCTTTCTATATTTTCTGGGACACTGGCCTTTTGTAGATTATCAAGTGCTTGCCAGGGCGTGATGCTGGGACGTTTCTGTGGTGCTGACGCCCTGATCCGGGTGGAGGAAGAGGAAGGGATGAGTCGTCTTCAATCTTTGTTCACTGCTGAGTCTTGTAGCTTGGCTCCCTTAGACCTTCTTATTCTAGTGTTTTTATTTATTTTTATTTTATTTCAGGAAAATATGAGAGTACAAACATTTGGTCACATTTTATTATCTGCCTCTCCCTAGCAAGGGTTAGCGGGATGCCCCTCCCTTATTCTAGTGTTATGATCTGAAAATCCCAGTCCCTATTTGAGTGGATATCCACTGGCAACCTAGATTGAGGGCCCTTCGCAGACTGAATTGCTCGTCCTGGTCCAGTTTGTTCACTCCCATGTTAAATGCATGTGCCTCTTCCAGTGCAGAGTGAGTGCGACAGACCTCACTCACTCACTCCACTTTGAGGAGTCTGCCTTAGTGACTTTGGTAACTTTCCTCCTGAGTTCTAAGGCTGTAAGAACAGCCTGTTGTAGGCTGGGGCTTCAGAAGCACCTAAAGGTTGTCCAGGTACTAAATCCTGCAGATCACCTGGGAGTTTGGGGGTGTGAAGGAAACAATGTGGCAACCAATGGCTTCAGTAGAACCAGGCAACTGTCCTGAGAGATGTCAGGGAGGTGCTCAAAGCTGGCAGCTCTCCTCCAGACCTCAACAGCACAAGAGTGGTGCATCCTTCATTGGGACCATGAAAACCTCCCACATCAGGGCAGGGCTGCAGAGCACAGGTGGGCTCGCTCACTGCGTCTCTGCAAAGCGAATGCCTCCCTGGTCAGGCTGGCAGGAAGCTCTTCTTTTCCCTAGCTTTCCTTTTGGCCTAGATAGAAAAGGGAACTACTCAAATTCAGTGTGGGGTCAAAGGTATGATCCTCTTTGGGGAGGATTTTCCTTTTGGGGAAGTGAGCAAAGGGACAGGCTTGGGAGGGCTCAGAAGTTCTCTGGGTTTAGAATCCATAAGGAAATAAGTAGCTGTCGGTAATTTAGCCTCTTGCAAAGTATAGCACAAAGCTGTTAACCTTTAATTAGCATGGACTTCTGCAGAGTTAGAACAAGGCCAATACCTGGGTGGTAAGAACTTTAGGTGCAGGTAATAGTGGAAAAAAGGGGACCACTGTCCTCTCCATATATTTGGCTTCCTTTCTGCAGGCAAGACCCTAAAGTTGCTTTACCAGATATGAGTTTGTAACCTTCTTATCTATAGTCTACTAGAAACCTCTATTAGACTGGGGGCAGAATTCTCCTTTGCTTCTTTGCCCTTGAGAACAAACGAGTTGTAGAACAGTCTGATTTGGCAAGAATGTGGACAGGCATTGATGGACCAGATGACTGCCACTCATTTATTTAACAATACTTAATTCAAGAGATTGTGAAATTAGTGGACAGAAGAATTACTCAGCTAGGTGCAAAGAAGCCAGTGGAGGGGGCAGGGGGATGGGGCAGGCTGGAGGCACCAAGCAGCAGCAGAAGTGGTTCATGGGAAACGAGGAGCCTGGGCACTCAGGCTCCTGCCTGCCTGCTGTTTCCAGCTGGGGGCGGGGACGGTGTGTGGGGAATGGGCTTCTCCTCTGCAGGTCTGTCCCCTGCACTCCTGGAGGAGAGTCCTTTCCAGCCTGCCCCACCCTGCCTGCATTGCCCCTGCTGCCTGTGAGCAGGCGTGGCTATGCTCTCTCTGACAGCCAAGGTGTTGGCCCAAGGGCCCGAGTGCAAGAGGAAGACATGGTGGAGAGGGGCTGGCCGTGTTCCTGCAGAGCAGATGGGATTTCTGGGTTTTAAAAATATAACCCACCTCATCCAGCACAAATACACAACAGCGCAGTCCCCTGAAGGTCAGAAAGCACTATGAAACATTTCTTATAAAAGTATTTTTTAATAAATCAATGTATTTCAATGTGGTAACATGATAGCCCAATGCTATATCAAGGTAGCAAAAGTGAAGATTCCTGGTATTTTTATATAAACACTATGAATGACAGTACACTTGCATTCAACTTCACAAGAAATTATCTTCAGGTCCATGAAGATTCTTTGACAGCCGTAACATCCTTCAAACAGCGAAGATGTGTGTTGAACGAGTAGACAAAGTCTAATAATTGAGCTGTACTCTAAAACCAACCATACTGAAGAAAGGGGCATACGATGGCAGTATGGCCAGCTTGCTGAACAAAAACCCCGAGTCTTTAAAACTTAGTCATTTAATGAAAATACAGCATACATCAAAATTACAGAGTATCTTACAGAAATGGAGCCATAAGGAGAGACACAGATTAGAACCCTGAAGCAGTGAATGTGTTTCTACCCGTTTTGAGATGGAAAGAAGCCATGAGCGAGTCCCGCAGCTGTCTGTCACACACGCGATGCACCGACTGACTGAAACCGGAATTCCCTGCTCTGTACAAATGCTGGTGATGGGTAACGTGCGCTATTGCTGTGAGGCGGAGCAATAGTCGGCTGGAGTTCAGGCATCAAGTGGAGGCTAAGATTGTGTACCACTGCCTTCCACGGTCCCATAAGTCACACTTTCCAAAGCTGATGCTCCCTTGGAAGGGTTACAACAAAAACAAAAACCAAAAACACCCAAGGGTATTTGAAACAAACAGTAGAAACCAGAATCTTCTGGCCCTCTAACAGTATGTTACTATCCAGCCCACCATGAGGATGTTTCACTTGGTTACAACAAACACACTCTCTGTCATGTCACATGTATATGACCAGATTTTCGATACAGGATTTTTCTTAACAGAAATCAAGTTAAGAACAAGATTCTTTTCCTCCAAGGGCAAGTAAAACCTGGTTAAATGCTAATTAAATCTATTCTCAATTTTGAACTATAGAGAAGGCTGGACTTGAATGGGATTTTCTGAAGGAAGATATTTATTTCTCAACCTCAGGTATAATTAGATTGCAAGGAATCTCATGTCCAGAATTTTATCTGCTGATTGTTAGGATAATTGGCCTTATGACACTATTTCTACTAGAACCCTTTATAGTATTTTTAAATTCTAAATGCTACAGATGAAAGTAAATACAACAAGTTAACAATAAAATTATCTGTGTGCTGAGTTGCTGGATTCTGGATAAGCACAGATGGGATGTTCCCAGATATTCACCAAGAAGTGTCTATGTAATGGCTACTCCTTCGTGTCCGTAGCCCAGGTCAAATCATGTGCATTTGAATGAATTAGAAAAAACTATAATCCACATTAAATACATGAAACACTTCCTGCTGACCTGGGTTTTGGTGACAGGACTCTGTTTAGTGAACATCTCACTGCTAGAGCCTTAGTGTTTTGTCCCAGATCTCATTTTGAGATCTGAACCAAGTCAACATTTCATAAAGTTCATATATTCCTTTCTTCTGTCCCAACTTTTAAAACAAGTGTTCTGCTCCCTAAAGAACTGACAGAATTTGTCAAGGCTTTCCTCTCTGCAAACAGGACAGTCAAAAGCATAGATTAGGTTAAGCGGCTTCACTGTCCGGAGGCCAATGCTTATAACTGAAGCTTTATTTTCCCTGTGAACAGGGTGTGCTTAAGTTGATAAAAATGAATGAAAATCAGCTTATGGAAAAGTTAAAAATGTAGTTTACTGAAAGATATGTATCTTCATACAGAGCAATAGCAAACAATCCCATCTAAAAGTTTAAATAAATGTAAATAACTTTAAAACTAACAACATATATATGAAGCTGAAGTCACTGCCTTGGATAACTTATATACTGCATCCATCATTTTGTGTAGGACATTCATTCTTAAGGCAGAAAAACTGAATGACATGTAATGACTTGGTTCTTACAGCCAAGGGTCAAACAGAGTAGACTAGAACAGACAGATGCCTTGCTAATGAGGATTTATCTGTGGTGACAATTTCACTCTTAGAGTATGCTATGTAAGAGACATACATTTGAGAACATAAGATGAAATTTAAGACACATAAATATAACAAGATGTCCATAAGACTAAGCATTCTGTTATGAGGTGAAACAACTCCCATAACAAATTACAAGCTCTGACATACTCTGACATGGTACATAAAAAATATGAAATATCAAAGAATTACCTTTTGGGGTGTGTTGCTTTAAACTCTGGTTTTCAAGGTCTAGTATAAAAAAGGTAGCCTGAAAGTTAAAAGCAGACTGAGAAGGCTACCACTTAGGATATTCCTACACCACCACCAAAGTCCTGTGCAGCGAGGAAATCGATGTGTATTAAAATAAGAATGAAGCCCCTCCACCAAACATGTGCAAAAACACTTGTCAGTTACTAACAAGAATATCTTTAACAAAAAACATAATTGTAGAACAAGAGGCGGCAAAGCCAGAAAGACATAAGAGTATACCACCCTGCCTACACGGACGGATATTCGGGGTGAAACTGATCGTTCCGTGGGCACCTGGGGAGACGTGCTACTCAGAGTGGCAGGAGTGCGAGGAGGAGCTGGACCCCGGGTCCCAAGCCCTCGGGGCTGGGTGTGCTCCTTCACAGGCCAGCTGGCTCTCTGCATCCCGGTGCCAACAACACTAACAAAACAAATCTAATGGACAACTCTTAAGCAGGTAATGACGACTACAGCTGTGTAAGTACCTTTTTGTGTGCCTATTATTTATGCCACAGCTCTGGCAATTGTCAGAAGTGTACAAAGATTACCTGCCTAATTTTTGAAGACATGAAGATTTTCTTCTTTCACGGTGGCAGGAGTCCATGCAAGATTTGTAAACAGCGATACAAAATACTGTAAACATAACTTAACAGAGCTTGTATAAAACAGAAGTAAATCCAAATTTACAAGTGGGTAAAAAAAACAGAGGGCAGCTTCATACAAAGTTCTCCCTCCTGCGCCAAGTGATTTTTTTGATTACAAATATAATCCTGAGCTGAAAAACTGGGATTTGGGGGAGAGCCATCTTTGCATACAAAATATCCAAAGGACGTTTACTGCTTACTTTTCCCTATTGATAGTCAGCTGCCAGAGACAGTTCTGAAAGTGTGACTTTGGAGACATTTATAGTTTAGTGTGGCGCCCGGGTCTGGAGCCCGCAGCGGTGCTTGCCATGGAAGCGGATGCGGCAGCATCCTCTGCCTCCTCCAGTTCGTCCTGGAGCTCCTGGCTGACGCTGGACTGCAGCGCGGCAGGCGTGAGCCACTCCTTCGGGAGGCAACTCTGTAGAAATGGGATGCAGGAGCTGAAGTAGGCGAGTCGATTGATCCAGCGAGGAATCTCCTTCCCACAAAGAATCTACAAAGGAGAGAGAGTTCATATTAGGTATGAGAGGTTAAGGTTATCAGGGCCACTGCCAAGGAGTGGCGGGGAAGGAGGAGGGCTGTGGCTGGGCAGACTGGCCTTCGGTGCGGTCACTCCACGCTTTGATAACAGCCTGGGGTCCCCACTGTCGGCTCCATTCCTTTGTTTCTGAAGAACCTTGTCAAGCTGCTTACTTTTTACGTCTGTAAAATCAAGCTAATTCCACTTGGCTCCTCTCTTTGATCTTTGCGACTGCTTTGAAACACGTGTAAAAGTGTCTTTGAACACACAGAAGATGCTTGTTAATGCAAGATATTATTAGAGTAATAAAGGCTCCAGGAAGTTCGGTCAATCTTGGATATCTTCCCATCTGTGAATTCTCCTTTTTCACAGGTTCTTTTCTACTTTCCTCCAGTCTCTATCACTCTATTTTTCCTGGCCCTTATTTCCCCCCTTTACTTCTGTCCCTGACCCACTTGTTTCAAGAAGCTCATAGTGGTCCAGAAAGAGGTGTCTCCCCTAGTAAAGACCTGGCTCCCTAACTTCTTTGCAGAAACAGGCCTGTGTCAGCGCAAGGCATGGAACCTGGCCAAGCTTCAGCCTGGAGACTCGATTAGGAGTAGAAACGGGTGCCAGGAAGAATCCCTCCCAGCTGATCCACTTCCCATCCTTATACAGTCCTTAGGACTCCTGACCACCTCCCCCAAAGACATTTCAAACAGTAACAACTCAGTCTTTTATAATACTAACTTTACTGTTATTTCCTTTTCTGCAAACGCCACTGGGCTTAACTGAGACCATGCCCCACTTTTGTTTTTTTGCCTCCAATTATGCCAAACATAATGATCATGTGATCTGAAAGTGTCACCTTAGATATTTACATATCTTAATGACTCTGGAAAGAGGTTTCAAAGCATCTTATGTCCAAAAATTAGCTCCAAGTAAGCTGGCACCTGTAATTATGCAATGTAACTTTTGTCCCCAAAGATTTAGCCCAACCATTAATGGTTACTGCATTTATTTTAAATACTATATCTCTGTCTTAACTATAGGGATAGTGAGATGGTCTTGAGGGAATGTAACACGTTCTAACCATTTTTGATTAACCAGCACCTATCCCAGTGCCTGGGAGTAGAGAGATGTAGACAGGTACTTAAAAATATCTGAAGAATATATACATGAACTAGATCTGGGAGAAAGCTGAACAATGACCTCATATGATAACATTCCCATCTGTCTACTCTTACAAACATAGGCATACAAATATTACATTTTATCCCTGAGACATTTAGGGATATCTGCATATTTGAAGGTTAACCATGTAAGTGGTGATTAAGAATATTTAGGTTAATGTGACAGCCACTGTTGCCTATTCAACAGTTATTTCCCCCATTCTCCTTCCAGAGTCCTAATTTTATTCAGTAATCAAGCCCTCTCCATATATCCACTGTACAGGTGAAGGTGACTTCATCCCAATCCCTGGTGGTGTGGCCTGATTAGCCTAAAACAGAATTCTGTAATCTGCAGTCACCTGTTTTTGTTGATAAAGTTTTCCTGAAATATAGCCAAGTCTATCTGTTTCTGTATTGCCTATGGCTCTTAGGCTATAATGGCAGAGGCAGAGTTGGGACCATGAATAGTCTACAAGACTGAAATATTTACTATATGGCTCTTAAAAGTATGCCAACCCCCAATATTTTAAAAACTTTGAGTTATGACCCTAAGTAGGTCATTTAGCATTGCAACCTGAATTTTTTTTTTTTTTTTTTTTTTTTGAGACAGAGTCTCACTCTGTTGCCTGGGCTAGAGTGCCATGGCATCAGCCTAGCTCACAGCAACCTCAAACTCCTGGGCTCAAGTGATCCTCCTGCCTCAGCCTCCTGAGTAGGTGGGACTACAGGCATGCGCCACCATGCCCGGCTAATTTTTTCTATATATTTTTAGTTGGCCAATTAATTTCTTTCTATTTTTTAGTAGAGATGGGGTCT
>CAUYRT010004047.1:0-10609 GCA_963574885.1 Lepilemur ruficaudatus | reverse complement strand
CCTCTATCAAAAAATCCCAAAACAACAAATGCTGGCGAGGATGTGGAGAAACAGGAACACTCTTACACTGCTGGTGGGACTGCAAATTAGTGCAACCTCTGTGGAAAAGAATTTGGAGATTCCTCAAAGAGCTAAAAATAGGATTACCATTTGATCCAGCAATAGCATTATTAGGCATCTACCCAAAAGAACATAAGACATTCTATTATAAAGACATCTGCACCCGAATGTTTATGGCAGCACAATTCACTATTGCTAGGTCGTGGAAACAACCCAAGTGCCCATCAATTCATGAGTGGAATATTAAAATTTGGTATATGTTTACAATGGAATATTACTCAATTTTAAGAAACAACAGTGGCCGGGCACAGTGGCTCATGCCTGTAATCCTAGCACTCTGGGAGGCCGAGGCGGGCGGATTGCTCAAGGTCAGGAGTTCAAAACTAGCCTGAGCAAGAGCGAGACCCCGTCTCTACTAAAAATAGAAAGAAATTAATTGGCCAACTAAAAATATAGAAAATACTAGCCGGGCATAGTGGTGCGTGCCTGTAGTCCCAGCTACTTGGGAGGCTGAGGCAGAAGGATCCTTGAGCCCAGGAGTTGGAGGTTTCTGTGAGCTAGGCTGATGCCATGGCACTCTAGCCCAGGCAAGAGAGTGAGACTCTGTCTCAAAAAAAAAAAAAAAGAAACAACAGTAAAGTAGCACCACTTACATTATCCTGGATTAAGCTTAAGCCCATTATTCAAAGTGAGGTGACACAAGACTGGAAGAATGGGCCCCACATGTATTCGCCAGCAAATTGGTACTGACTGATTAACACTATGGGGCTCAAATGGTGGCGGTGTTTGGTAGGGATTCGGGGAGAGGGAGGTAGACCCGCATCTGAGGGATGTGGTGAGCACTGTGGAGGGGAGGGGCATGCTTGAAATGTAGTTGGTGAAGGGTATTAGGGATCTCAGTAGGGGGAAGGAAATCCTCTAAAATTGATTTATGTGAATAGCTGTACAACTTGGTAAATTTACTAATAATCATTTAATTGTACACTTAAAATGGAGTAAAGGCATGATGTGTAAATTAACAAGTATTCGTTATGATGCTTTAGCATATAATCTTCCAAAGATGTTTCAGTATATGTATAGATATAATATAGAAGATAACAGTGTGTATTCATAAAACTGGAATTATATGCTCAGTTGGGAAATTGCTTTTGTACTCAATGACCCATGTACATCTTTTTATAACAATAAATATTTTTTTTAAAAAAAGAATACTTGTATAGAACTGAGAAAAAGATAATCCATTAGAGAACCAGGTAGATGAACAGAAGACTCATAGTAGAGGATACTGGATGATAGCATGTGAAAGCATGTTCCGTATCACTAGGACGTGGATACTCTGTAAATCTCTCTGCAATGCACTGACTGCAGCCCAGGCCTGCTCATCTGGAGGGCTGGGGAGCTGCTCTCTAGAACAGCTCTGTGCGTTTCCTTCCTCACCTAATTGTGTGCTTTCCAAGTGCTGGTGTGCTGGTTCCCAAACCGGTCTATTCTGGTTGAATGGCATTGTAATTATGTAATTTAGTTAAATAATATGTAAACCGATGAAACACAGGTGTTGAAAGAGCTGTTTCAGTGAAAATTAAATTGAATGCTTTGGAAAGTCTTGATGAAGGCAAATGACTAAAAGCTTGCTGTTAAATTAAGTTAAATTAAATTAAATTCTGCACTCAGATTATTTCACAAGGTCTTTGCATTCTTACTTCATGTAAGAAACCAAAACAGGGAATCTTAGGTGTGCATTAAGGATATGGTTAATGCAGAAAGCTTGTGTGGAGCCCGAGTCAATGATTCCTTGCTCAGAGGAGAAGCCTTGTTCCTATGTCAAAAGATGGGAGAGGAAATGCACATCAGTGTATTTTAAAATAAAGTCGTATGCTTAATGTATATAAACATTTTTATGTTACCCTGTTTTAACTCATTGTATTATTTAATTACCAGTCTGGATGCTGTTGCAGATTATGACTTTTATTGTAATCGGGGAAATGCAAATTAGGGCATGATCCCATTTTTCGTTCATTGAAATGGCAAAATCTTGAAGTCTGATAATACCAGATTTTGGTGTGGTTATAGGAACATAGGTATTTATATCTGAGAGGTAAACGTCTTGGAGGACAGTTTAGTAGTATCTTTTAAAAATTAAATGTGCACACCGTGTGTCAGCACTTTCACCCAAGCAGTTGCCCATGTGCCTGAGGAATCTTGCACAAGATGTTCACTGCAGCATTGTTTATATCAGTGAAAAATTAAAAGTAACCTTCCTGCTTGGCAATTGTACAGCTGTACAATACAAGACAGCAATTAAGAAGAATGGGTCCAAATTATATGAATTGTCATGGAAAAACCATGTATATTGTAGAATGGATATGAATAGTTCAATGCCATTTTAGATTTTTAAAGAAAAGAAAACAGCAATACTACATTTTCTGTGGCTACCGATCTATGTGCAGGGATTCGTAGATAAAGTTAGATGGCTGTGTCTCAGACTACTAACAGTGGGTACATGAGTTAATGCACATCCAAGCTCAGTTACACACACCAAAGCTCAATTTCCTGCTCTGTAAAATGGGAATAATAATTGAACTCACTTTAGGGGGAAATTGCAAAAATTAAATAAGATATGGCACTAAACTTTTAGAACAATTCCTGGCTTAAAAATGCCATTGTTGGCTATTTTGATGTTACATTTATTAGTGGACTTGGGTTAGATGGGAATAGATTAGAAAGAATTGGATATGGTAGTCAAAGGGGATTTTTATCCTTAAACTTAATGGTTTTAATTTTTTTTCAAGAAAGTATGAGTATATTATTTGAGTGATTTAAAGTTGATTTTTTAAAAGGGGATAATAGTAACAAAACTCTAATTTTAACTAGTCGGGAATCTGTAAGGATTATGTCATTTCCTCATTATCTTAAATATCCTCAGTTTCCAGTCATTCTCTGAAGTCTGAAGAACAGATCAAGAATGTTAGAATATAGTTAGAAGGAAACTCAGGGATCACCTGGCTTCACTTTATGTAGGTTAATAGTTTTGCATATAAATAATTTAAAGGTATATTACTCCACACTTGGCAGTATCCAGATTCCTTGGCCTCTCCAAAGTATCTTGACAAATAAAGGACATTCCAGTTTTAGTTTTGACATGCTCCTTCTTGCTATACAATAAAACATTATCTTGTTTTCCTTAATTAACATTTGTCATTTTCAATCCATCTTCCCTTAAGAGGATTAAATCATTTGATGGTGGGTTGGTCGGTTGGTTGGTTTGTATTTCCTAGCTTTGTATGTATTATATTGGTTTTTGATTCCCTCTTTCCAAATATCTTTGTATAAATGAGAAGATTCTTTTCTATTAGATGATACCTTTCATGGTTGTTTGAGCTTTTGGTTTCAGTCTTATTCATAGAATTGAAGGCTGATTTGCAATACCCTTGCCTAGGTCACCAATTCCCGAGTGCAATCAAATGACAAAATAAAGAAAAATAGAGTGTTCTAATGTGCTTTAGCAGGAAAGGGGACTGGAATCAAGTTTAAGGTGTGACTACATCCTTCTCCTGCATGTTGATGCCTTAAATTTCTGGTGAATGCCAGGACATCTGATTGCAGAAATGAAGACTCGAAAATTAGGAGACATCTTTGATGAGATGAAGTGCTCCAGAAACCTGTGAGAGCTGTCTTTGGAGCAATGGCATCCTGCTGAGGAAAACTGGGGAGGGACCATGACCCACAGAGAGCACTATGGTTGACAAAGTCCCTAGTAAGGGGACTCATGTTCTCCAGAGCATTGGATTGATTGACAACTGGAAACATAAACCAGAGAATATTCTGCAATTCCACTGGGTGATTGTATGTCAACCAAAAAGCCAAGTGCTCAAGACCAAAGTCACCATAACACTCTAATTTTTAGAGTATATCTTGTGAGGAATAAAAGGCATGTGAATAAATGTTGTAAACTTTCAATCACTAATAAAATGTTTGTTATAATCAGATGAATGCATTCCCATATAGATGTTCTCATAATTAGTAACCCTTTAAGAGTCAATTTGAACTCTTCTTTTTAACAGATACTACCATGTTTACTTTTCCTGTGACTCTATAGAGCACCAAATATAATAGCAAACTAACTTTTCTGTTGAAAGGTTGTTCCTGATGATCTTAGAAATGACTATTTACCTTTGAGTGCTCGTCCTCAAATGCAAGGTCAAGTAATTATTTTTAGAAACCAAATAATGCAAAAAAGCCATGACTTTGACTTGTCCCAATTTTCTAAGCCATTTAAATATTCCTAGCACTTTTGAGAATAAGTTTAAAAAAAGTGACAAGAGTAAAACTGGCATAAATAGAAAAAGCACCTCTTCTCCCCTCCCCTCTCTCCTTCTAGGGACAGGTTGGATTTAAGCTCAAGCTGAGGCTGGGATGGGTTGGGGGGTATCTACCTAGACTTGAGGGAGGTACTTCCTGGTTTGGGGGACCTCTAGGGAAGTGAAGAGTTCTCAGAACCAAAGTGAAGATAGAGAATGGTTCTAGGAATCTCATTTAGACAAGATACGCCCTTTCCAAGAACAGCTTAATAAGCATCATTTCAGCATCAGACTCATCCCCAAAGATCCCCTGGTTCTAACTCAGTAGTCTCCTTGCTTGTTCTGTCATGCATGATATAATGTTGGCATCAGCCTGAATTTCTTCCAGATAATTAGAGGAATAGTGTCAGGATCCCAGACACAATCTACCTGAACATTTTAGTTTCTTAAGGGAATGACAGTTCCTGTGAGCAGAGAGTTTGGACAGCGTCATTCTCTTCTCTTATGTTTGTCGTAGCGTAGAAGGAAGAGGAGGGAGGAATAGTACCTCTTCATCGACCTTAGAAGACTTCCTTGATCCAGCTAGCATTTTTGCGTTACTTGAGCCAAGCACATTCAAGGTCTTAGAGATTATTCTGGCACTGTGGTAATTTGTTTTAGAGTAGAACAGGAGTAGAGTTTAATTCTCTAAGGATGAGGGATTTGTTGAATCAGCCTTCCAAGTTTCAAGTGTTGAACAGAAGCAAAGTTCCTGATTCAGGAACAGAATGTTGTGAGAATACAATAATGTGCACAAAAGTGCTTTGTAAACATAAAGCCCAGCAATAATCATTGTTATTGCTAGTGAAAAGGACACCTGGATTCATTTCTTCTAGTTGCTATGTTATTGTGGAAACAAAGTTAAAGGACAGCGTATTTTTGGTTCTAAGTAATAGTGAATAGCTACTTCCCTTGAAGAAAGAGTTGTATCATCATAGCACACTTCACTTTCCCACAAAGAAAGGGTGGTATTAAAGCATCTCAACACAGACAGAAATCGGTGACTCAAAGGTGGTGTTTCAAGCAACTACTATAATCATCCAAAAAGGTAGACATACAGAATATGCGTGAAACCCTATTTCAGATGGCCTTTTCTCTTCCCTGTGCTAAATCCTGGCTGACCTTGTGCAGGTGAACACGGTGTTAGGATCCCAGCACAACGTATCTTGAATCAGTTCCTGTTTCAGTGTGCTCACTGTCAGGCATTGCATGGGCACTGAAGGGACATAGGGATTGACAAAGCACAGTTGTGGCTCTCAGGAAGCTCAAGAGGACAGATAAGCCCACTGTAAGTCTCTAATAGAGCCCCTAAAGAAGTCTTCCAGAGAACATGTACGAAGTGGTGGATACTTGCTGGGAGACCTCGAAACTCAGGGAGGGCCGACAAGGCAGGAGGACCTTGAAAGTCAGGTTTTTGTTGGCAGATGAAGTAGGGAAAGGGATTTCAAGCAGAAGGAATAGTGTGAGCATGGAGACGAGGCATGAATAATGAGTGGGTTGGAAGGCTGATGGAATACATTGGGGAGTGTTTATTTGGCTATTTGATGGCTATTTCAGATATTTTTTTTTTTTTGGTCAGCACATTAATTTCTGGTTTACCGATAGTCACATTGTTTAGCCAGTTTGCAGCATTTGTAACTATGGAATAAATAGAACAGACCACTGCTGGCTTAATTTAAAGATTGAGGGTGTTGATAATGACTTCCTTTTTCCCAGTATTGTTGCAAAATGTGATTGCTTTTAAACATGCTTTCCTTGGATGGGAGGTGCTGTCTAAAAGTGGTTGAACATATTTACTCTTGACCTCCTCCTGCAAAGAATAGCTTCTAGTTTATCCCCTGAAACTTGCCCTGTTTAACTTTTGGAAATATGGCAATCACAAACAATACTGTAGATTTAGATTTCTGCCCTCTTCTCCAAGAGATCAGGACCCTGATATTTAAGTAGGAAGTGCGAAGAAGCCCTCTCAAAGCTTGATTCTGTTTGATCCACGTGGTTATTTTAGATATTGGGTTTATTTATCTCGCTAAAACATGGGCATTTTTTATGCACATGGCCCATTTGTAGCAGCTGATTGGGGGACAAGAGTGACGACTGAGAGGGCCACCTAAGGCTCGGCCACCATTATTAGAACAATAACGCAGTGGTATGTCTTTTCTGCAAGTTGTTCAGGTTTCCCTCTTATCTCTGATGTGATGCTAAAAATAAAACCAAAGCATAAAAATTTCACTCATCTGTTGGCAAACTCAGTGAAGTAGTGTCACTTGAAATTAATAATTTATGCCCTGGAAGTAAGAGTATCAAAAGCAACCAGATTTCCAAGAGTCCGGGATCTGATTAAATATCTCTTCTTGTAGACTTCATTTGTGAGCAAATAACACCCAGTATTAATAGAAATACAGGATTTACCAGCCTCATGATTTTTGTTTTCACAAAAAGCTTCTTGGTAATTCTGAAAACGGATTCTATACCTGTCATTCAGAAAAGAGAGAAATAAATAACCAGGCATAAAAAATTCATACATCTTCCTTGGAGGAAAGAGGACATATTGTTTAGCTTGTCAACATTATAACAGATATATAAAGATGCACTTGAAGCTGCCTGCTTCACATCCATAATAGGACTAATTTATTTACTTGGTGCTTTGTACCATAACAGATGCCAAATTCCTTCTTTCTTTGAAAAGTAAAACAATCGATAATGATGATAACGTCTTCCAAAACTTAATGAGTTGACTCAGTTTTGTGGTTCATGTCTGAGTGTGATGGTACACTGCAGATTTTCATTTACTGACAAAACTTCTGCTCATAACCGGATAATTTGTGGGCTTGCTTAATTTTAGGCAGATACTTCTGTTATGGATTTTTATAGTCGAGTGCACTTAGACCAGAAATGAGACAGGAATCTGTAGATTAGAACTGGAATATGTGACAGGGGTTGGTCTCAGAAACAAGTAGAAAGTTCATTATCGACACTGAGGTGCAGCAGCACTGACTTGATTCTTGGCGTCCCTAAAGCTAACCAGACTTCCCTCACTTCTCCCAAGTCTGAGACACGCTGAGACTGAAAGGAATGGTCAAGAACAGCAGCTATAGACAAAGAGAGTGGAGGATCTTATTCTAGTAAAATGCTTCAAGGTGGTGCCTTGACACACATAATGTTTAAGCTCATGTCAAAGAATCTCTGCTGGCCAGGAAGTGGCTGTCGGCGAGGTAAACAACACGTAGCCATTGGCTTTGGTTTATTCCTGTTATTCTCTTAATTGTGCTTATTTATTTATTTATTTATTTATTTTATTTCAAGGTATTATGAGGGTACAAACATTTTGGTTACATTTAACTTTTCTCTGTTTATAAACATACTACTTGCTTGAATTACTTTAAAACATATATTGGGAAATACAGAAGTGAATGCAAATAAATAGAATTGATCATAAATTCCATAACAACCATTTATGCCTTTATGCCTAACATAAATAGAAATGTAATTTTTTTCTAAACAAAAATGGATCTGAGTTTCTTCAAAAGGTAAACATAGTCTTGCCGTATGTCCAGCAATTGTGCTTCTAGGGTGTTTTCCCAACTGATTTGAAAAACAGTGACCATACAAAAACGTTCAAGTGAATGTTGATAACAACTTCATTAAAACCTGGAAGCAACCAAGATGTCCTACAAACTGTAGTGCATCCATACAATGGAATATTACTCTGTGTTAAAAAGGAAGGAGCTACCAAGCCACAAAGAATAGATGAAACTTGAGTGCATATTGTTATATGAGAGAAGCTAGTCTGTGAAAGGTACATACTGTATGATTCTACTTGCATGATATTCCGAAATAGGCAAAACTACAGAGACAGTAAACAGGTCAGTGGTTTCCAGGGGCTTCTGCAAAAAGGAGAGGTACATAGGTGAAGCACAGGGAATTTTTTAGAGTGGTAAAACTCTTCTACTCTAATGGTAAGCACATGAAACTGCGCATCTGTCAAAACTCATACAACTTTACAGCAAAGAGAGTGAACTTTAATGTATGTAAGTTTAAAACAAAACCAAATAACAGGTCTGGGGATCCCAGGATAGAATGCAGACTGTGTCAAAAGAATCTAACAGTGTTACAAATATGTGAAATAACCTCACTAAAGGAGGCTGGGGAAAGGTGCTGATCTAAGTAGCTTTGGAAATGAATGGAGACTGTGAGACTAAAGGTAAAGGCACCTGTGTATGAGCACTGTACAAATTCTTACTGTGGAGGTAAGAGTTAGCAATCCTGAAAACACTGTACATGGTTACCGAACTGGACAATTAAGCAGTGAGTGGTGCAAAGTTTCTCACTATTTGAGTGGGAGATTATAGACACGCAACGGGTGGCTAGAATTATCCTGTGGTGGTAGATTAGGGTTGGAGACGTCAGTATGAACTGATGTTTAGCCTAATGTAGATATAGATGGAAACATGTAAAAATACTGATAGATATGTGTATATACATGTGTAAACACACATAGTATTTATATGAGCATGTATACCTGTGTATACATGAACATGTGTACATATATGTATCTATACATGTCCATATATTTGTGAACATGTAGATTCATGTATATATACACAGTTGGGAGAGCCTAGAAGCAATGGCACCCCAGTGGCAACAAGCATACCCAGCACCTAGATCTTGTTTCTAATAAACAGCATTTTCTCCAATAAAAGGAACTGGGGCTCCTGGGAGAAATACCTGATTCTATGGCTGGGGAATATATAATAGACTCCTGGTGCATCTTATAGTGTCATAAAATTAGGAAGTGCTCACACACACACGCAGTGATAGGGTCTGCATGTCAAAGGGACACAGGAGCCGAGTAAGAGCTCCTAATGGCCAAAGCTAAAACAATTTCAGCAACAAAATAAATAGTGTAGTGTTAGATTAAACTATAAATCTAGTATAGTGTACAAAGTATATACTTTATACAAAGTTTAAAATAAGCATCCATGAGTCCATACTGATATAAATAAACGATTTAATAAATAAATGGAGAACAACTGGCAAATCTATGTAGAATAATTCTGAATTATTTATGTAGATATGCTTTTGCCCTTGAGGAGGTGGAACATAACTTCTCATTTATCAAGTGTGGATTGGACATAGTGTCTCCTTGCGAAGAGTATAGTATGGAAATGGGGAAAAAAGAATAATGTTACAATGGAGAAACCTGACAAACACTAGCTAAGCCAGGTGATAACAATTAACATCAATAGTGAGAAGTTATGTTGATAGCATGTACCCTTGATATGCTGTGATGGCAATGGCATTTTATCTCTGTGGTCTTCCTCCCCAAACTCCCAACCTCAGTATGATCGTGAGAAAAACATCAGACGAATCCCAATGGAGGTACGTTCTATAAAATATCTGACTAGTACTGCCAAAAACTATCAAGGTCATCAAAAACAAGGAAAATCTGAGAAACTGTCACAGTCAAAAGGAGTCTGTGGAGACTTGGCAACTAAATGTGATGTGGTAACTTGGATGGGATCCTGGAACAGAAAAAGAACACTAAGTAAAAACTATGATAAGGGAATATCACATCAGTGGTGATTGTGACAAATGTACAGTCTCATGTAAGATATTAACAAAAGAGGAAACTGGCTGGGGGGTACGTGGGAATTCTCTGTACTAGCCTCACAACTTTTCTATAATCTAAAAGTATTCGAAATTATGAAATTTTAGTACTAACAAAGGACCTATACTGTACACACTGTAAAATGCCATTTCACTATTCCATAATTTAATATTTTAATGAACAATTTTCCATAACACATTGTATCTCCAATCATTCCCTTAGGATAAACCTCTATTTGTAGGATTATTGAGACAAAGAAGTTTTTTGATACCTGTGCCAGATTACCCTCCCCACAAAAAAGAAATCTTACACCAACTTGTCCTTCCACCACCAAAGTGTGATAATGCCCATTTCTCTTGAACCTTTACCACTATGTGTAATTTTAAAAGTTGTGGTTGTTTTTGTAAACAGCTTGTATCTTTCTGTGTTGATTTGTACTTCTTTGATCACTACAGTAAAGTTTGCACTTTCTAAAATGTGTTTACAAGCTAGAATGAAGGTCCACAAGGGTGGGAGCCTCGTCTGTTTTATTCAGACGGGACATAGAACAGGTCCTAACAAATATTTGCTGAATAAATAAATAGATTGTATTTCTTTTTTTTTT